>RQTK01002176.1:0-13045 GCA_003991915.1 Elysia chlorotica | reverse complement strand
GGATAAATGTATCTATATCAGCCAAAATAAATGATATAGAACACAAAATAGGAGATTTGCAGTCAATTTCTCATAAAAAATATTCTGGTTAATACAATTGTGAAAAATCTTAGATTAACTCAACAGTCTTAGGAAGTGAAAGATTAATAATAATATAAAAATGCTGCTAAAACTACCCTAAAAATTAATTTAGGTAAATATAATCTTTATAGCCTTTACAGAGAACTTTCTAAAGCCTACAATACTTTCAATTTGTCTATCAACTTTGCGAAAATAAATGCTCAAGACTTTTATTTCAAAAAAGATTTTTAATCTCAGTTATCACATTAATAAGGTTGTTTTATGATATTAGCTAACGAAAGAACTAATTCTATACTAGTTTTCCCAGATGGAACATATTTTTTAGGTAGATCTATCGGTGTAAGAGGATGGACTGATGGTGAAATTTGTTTCAATACAGGTATGACTGGTTATCAAGAAACTTTAACAGATCCATCTTATGCTGGTCAGATTATTACATTCACGTTTCCTCATATTGGTAATGTCGGTATAAATAACGAAGATAACGAATCCTTAGGTGTATTTGCAAAAGGTTTAATTGTTAGAGAAAATTTGACAAGCCCATCTAGCTTTAGAGCAAATAAAAGTATAGATTCATGGCTAAAAAATAGAAACATAGTCGGTATTTGTGGGGTTGATACACGAGCTGTGGTTAGAAAAATTCGCAAAGAAGGTGCAGTTAGAGTTGCGATTCTATCTGTAAAACCTGGCGAGTTCTTAGATGCCAACTATGCTCAAATTAGAATCCAAAACAAATCTAACCTAAGTGGTAGAGATTTAGCAATAAGTGTAACAACTAATAGAGAATATGAATGGCACGAGCATACTTTTGAACTAGGTCAACAAGTATACAAAAAACAAGAAAACTACGAACATACTGTGGTTGTTATAGACTATGGTGTTAAATATAATATTTTAAGAAATCTAATAGATGTAAACTGTAAAGTAATAGTTGTGCCAGCAGATAGTACATATGAAGATATTATGAAGCATAAGCCAGATGGTGTGTTTTTATCTAATGGTCCTGGTGACCCATATGCAACATCTAGTTATGCAGTACCAGTCATCAAGCAGTTATTAGAAGATAAAATGCCAATATTTGGAATATGTTTGGGTAATCAGTTGCTAGCATTAGCCGCTGGAATGTCTACTATAAAGATGCATCAAGGACACCGTGGCGCAAACCAACCAGTACAAGATGCAGATAGTAAAAAAGTATTCATAACTAGCCAAAACCACGGTTTTGTGGTATCAGAAGATTATGTGCCTGAAAATATTCACATAGATAAAAGCTCTCTGTTTGACGGGACTATTGAAGGCCTTAGATTCAAAGATCGCCCTGCATTTTCAGTACAATACCATCCAGAGAGCTCACCAGGGCCACATGACTGTAAATATCTATTTAATGAGTTTACTCAAATGATCAAAGACAATAAAAAAGGAAGTAAATAGACATGCCAAAAAGAACAGATATAAAAAGTATATTAGTTTTAGGTGCTGGCCCTATAGTTATTGGTCAAGCTTGTGAATTTGACTATTCTGGTACTCAGGCATGTAAAATCCTAAAAGATGATGGTTATGAAGTTTACCTAGTGAATTCAAACCCTGCTACTATTATGACTGACCCAACAACAGCGGATAAGATTTTCATTGAACCGATTACTTGTGAAAGTGTTAGTAAAATAATAGCAAGAGAAAGACCTGATGCTATACTACCAACCGTAGGTGGACAAACAGCTCTAAACTGTGCTCTTGAGTTAGATAAACACGGTGTACTAGAAAAATACAATGTAGAAATGCTAGGTGCAAAAGCTGACTCGATCGATAAAGCTGAAAATAGAGAAAGATTTAACCAAGCAATGGCAAAAATTGGCTTAGAAGTTCCTAAAAATGTCGTGATTCAATCTATGGAAGCTGGTTATAAAGCTCTAGAAGAGATTGGTTTGCCAGCAATAGTTAGACCATCATTTACTCTAGGTGGTAGTGGTGGTGGTATTGCTCATACTATGAAAGAATTCGAAGCTATCGTAAAAAATGGTCTTAAACTTTCACCTACAAATGAAGTGCAAATTGACCAATCAATACTTGGCTGGAAAGAGTATGAAATGGAAGTTGTTCGTGATAAGGCTGATAACTCTATCATAATTTGTGCTATTGAAAATATCGACCCTATGGGTGTGCATACTGGTGACAGTATTACAGTAGCTCCAGCATTGACTTTGACTGACAAAGAATATCAAATCATGAGAGATGCTTCTATCAATGTCCTAAGAGAAATTGGTGTAGAAACTGGTGGATCAAATGTACAGTTCGCAGTTAACCCAGAAACTGGTAAACTCGTAGTGATTGAGATGAACCCTAGAGTTTCTAGATCATCTGCATTAGCATCAAAAGCAACTGGATACCCTATTGCAAAAGTTGCAGCAAAACTAGCTGTCGGCTATACTCTTGATGAGATTGACAATGACATCACAAAGGTTACACCAGCATCATTTGAGCCGACTATTGACTATGTGGTTACAAAGATTCCTCGCTTTACTTTTGAGAAATTCCCATCTACACGTAACAACCTATCTTCACAGATGAAATCAGTAGGTGAAGCTATGGCTATTGGTAGATCATTCTCTGAAAGCTTACAAAAAGCTCTAGTATCATTAGAGATTGGATTAACCGGCCTAGATGAGATAGAAATACCGGGGTACAATGAAAATAACAGTACAGAACAAAACAAAGAAGCTATTTTGAAGTGCCTAGCTGAGCTAACTCCTGAGAGATTATTAAGAGTAGCTCAAGCTCTTAGATATGGTGTATCTGAAAAAGAAATTCATGATGCTACAAAAATAGACCCCTGGTTTATTGAGCAAGTTCATAATATAGTATTAGCTGAAGATACTTTAAGAAAAAATGGCCTACCAAAGAGCAAAGAAGAATTTTCTGAATATAAAAATATTGGCTTATCAGATGCTAGAATTGCAAAGCTAGTAGGCAGAACAGAAAAATATATTAGAAACTATAGGTTTGGTAAAAACATATTCCCTACTTATAAAAAAGTAGATACTTGTGCTGCTGAGTTCGAATCACAATCTGCATATATGTACTCAACATACGAGCATTTTAGTGACGAAGAAATCATTCGTGACTGTGAGTCTGATGTTACAAATAATAAAAAAGTTGTAATACTAGGTGGTGGTCCAAACCGTATCGGTCAAGGTATTGAGTTTGACTACGCTTGTGTACATGCAGCAAAAGCATTAGCGGAAGAAAATATCGAAACAATCATGATTAACTGTAACCCAGAAACAGTTTCTACAGATTATGATACTTCTGACAAACTATATTTTGAGCCACTATGTGCTGAAAATATGCTAAATATCATCAAAAATGAAATGAAAAATGGTGAGTTACTTGGTGTAATAGTTCAGTTTGGTGGTCAAACACCTTTGAAACTTGTTTCTGCACTTTTTGAGAATAACATTCCTATACTAGGCACAGATCCTGATAAGATTGACCTAGCTGAAGATAGAGAAAGATTTAAAGAGCTACTTGATAAGGTACAGTTGAAACAGCCTGTCAATGCTATTGCATACAGTCTTAAAGAGCTACAAAAAACTGTAGACAAAGTAGGATACCCTATAGTAGTTAGACCATCTAATGTGTTAGGTGGTAGAGCAATGGAAATTATACAGTCTAAAACTGAATTAGATGATTACATCAAGGTTAATGGTAAATGCATATTAGAAGGTCCTATATTGATAGATAAGTTCCTACTAGATGCTATAGAGCTAGATGTAGATGCCTTATGTGATGGCGAAGAAGTTTTTGTTGCTGGTATTATGGAACATATTGAAGAGGCTGGGGTTCACTCTGGTGACTCAGCTTGTTCTATCCCAACAAGATCTTTAAGCCCTGAGCAGTTAGAAGAAGTTAAGCAAAGCACCATCAAACTAGCAAAAGAGTTAGAGGTTGTAGGTTTAATGAATATCCAATACGCTTACCAAGGTGGGCAATTATATGTAATTGAGGTAAATCCAAGAGCATCAAGAACAGTTCCATTTGTTGCAAAATCTACAGGTAATAGTATTGCAAACATTGCTACTAAACTGATGATTGGCAAAAAATTAAGTGACTTCAAGCTATACAGTGCAACGCCTAAGAACTTCTCTGTGAAGGAAGCGGTGTTCCCATTTGGTAGGTTTGAAGATGTAGATTGCTACCTAGGCCCTGAGATGAAATCAACAGGTGAAGCAATGGGTATTGATGAGTCATTTGGTGTTGCATTCTATAAGTCGCAAGAAATGGCTTTTAATAAACTACCATTAAAAGGCAATATACTTGTATCCGTTAAAAATCATGATAAGCCAAAAATAGTAAATATTGTGAAAGACCTGGTAAGTTATGGTTTTAACATCTTTGCTACAAAGGGTACTGAAAGTTATCTAAGAGAAAATGGTATTGAGTGCCAACTATTTGATAAAGCATCAGATAACATAGCTAAATCGACCATTCAAAACACTGTAGATGCTATTGAAAATGGTGAGATTGACCTACTAGTAAATACGTCTATGCGTGAAGAATTGCGTGTAAGTTTAGCACTACGCAGAACAGCCATTATGAATCGAGTTTCATATTTGACAACCATAAGAGCTTTTGAAGCATTTAGAGAAGCTGTTGTCGATATGAAGAAAAATAACAATGATTACAATGTTAAAACTGTAGATGAGTGGATTCACGGCTAAACACACCGGAGACTATAACCTGATGTTATCTTTCAATAAACTTCTAAGATCTGATCAAATAGCAACATCTGATTTAAAACAATTATTCTCACGTGCTGATAGTTATAAACAAAAAATAGCAAATTCAGAGAAAATAACTGATCTTGATGGCAAAATATTAGCATCTCTATTTTTTGAACCAAGTACGAGAACTAGATTTTCATTCGAATCTGCTATGTATCGATTAGGTGGTAGAGTAATCTCCTTAGAAAATGGTGCTTCATCTTCTGTACAAAAAGGTGAAAGCATGGAGGATACTGGTAGAGTTATGGATCAGTATGCTGATATTATTGTTATGCGTCACCCTACTCCACATAGTGTTGAAAGATTTTCTACTCATGTTGAGAGTCCTGTTATAAATGCTGGTGATGGTGGCAACGAACACCCTACACAGTCTCTTGTTGATCTATATACTATCCATTCTGAAAAAGGCACTCTTAGAAATCTAAAAGTAGGTTTTATAGGTGATTTAAAATATAGTCGCACTGTTCAATCATTAGTTAAAATCATGGCTCAATATGGCGCTAGCTTTAAATTCATATCTTCTGAGTTTTTAAAAATCCCCCCTCAATTAAAAGATTTTGTAAACCAAAATGGTAATACATATTCAGAACATGAAAGAGTTGAAAAAGAAATACTAGAAGACTTAGATATTCTATATGTTACAAGAGTTCAAAGAGAGAGGTTCTCTAATGAGAATGATTATATAGAAAACAAGGATCATTGCTATCTTGATAGAAAACATATTTCAGACACTAGCAACTTTATCATCTTGCACCCACTACCAAGAGTAGATGAAATGGATATATCTATAGATGAGCTGCCATGTGCAAAATATTTTGATCAAGTCAAATATAGTGTTCCAATTAGGATGGCTCTTCTTTACTGTTTAAGTGCCGATCAAAGATAAATATAACAGATCTAATAAATCAAAAATATAGATTTTTCTAGTGCTATAGTGTTAGAATAATTAGTACAAATATATTAATCACAAGCCTATTATGGATGCAAAACTTTTAACTACTAGTATCATTATACCCGTAAAAGATGAATCTGAAGGTATTGAACACCTCTTTAACAGACTAAACCCTATACTTAGCCAACTACCTACACAATATGAACTAGTCTTTGTTAATGATGGTAGTGATGACAACACTCTAGAACTACTCCTAGAAAAGCAGTTACAAGATAAGCATATAAATATTGTTGATCTGTCTAGAAACTTTGGTAAAGAAGCCGCACTATACGCAGGCTTTGATAACTGTAGCGGCGATGCTGCTATTTCTATAGATGCAGACCTACAAGATCCACCAGAGTTAATCCTAGAGATGGTGAACTATTGGTTAGATGGTTATGAAGTTGTAACTGCTGTTAGAGAAAACAGAGATACAGATACAGCTACAAAGAAAAAAACTGCTGGTATGTTCTATAAATTAATGAATCGTATTAGTGATACGAAATTTACAGAAAATGCTGGTGACTATAGACTGCTAAATAGAGCAGCAATTAATGCATTTTTAGAGTTAAAAGAAAAAATTAGATTTAACAAAGGTCTTCTTAGCTGGATTGGGTTTAAAGAAAAACTTGTATATCATGCTAGAGAAGAAAGAGCTGCTGGACAAACTAAATGGAACTACTGGAAACTATTCAAATTCTCTATTGATGGAATCACAAGCTTTAGTAAAACACCTTTAGAAATATGGTCATACCTTGGGGTATTAGTAGCGTTTATTAGCTTTATTTATGGTTCAATCATCATATTGAAATCAATATTTTTTGGTATAGTTACACCAGGTTATCCATCTCTTGTAACATTTATACTATTCTTCAGTGGATTACAGATGATAGGTATTGGTATGCTAGGTAGCTATATTGGTAGAATATTTATCGAAACTAAGCATAGACCTATATATATTCTTAGAAAGGTTTATAAGAATAAATAGTCCAATCAAATAAAATCATCACCCTTTATTATCATACTGCTTATAACATTAGCTATATAGTGTAGTATTTATATAAGTTTTTATAAAAACACTACATATGAGCAACTTAAAATACAGAAAAGATATTGATGGCCTAAGAGCTCTAGCAGTTATATCTGTTGTGCTATTTCATCTAAACATTAGTTGGGTTAAGTCTGGCTTCTTAGGTGTTGATATATTTTTCGTAATCTCTGGATACTTAATAACATCTATAATAATTCATGACCTTGAAGAGGGGGTCTTCTCTATAAAAAACTTCTACCTAAGAAGAATTAGAAGAATCTTGCCGGCATTGATTGTAGTGTTAATTTTTTCGAGCATTTTAGGGTGGCTTATACTCCTACCCCAAGATCTCACAAATTATTTTGAATCTGTAGTAAGTGCTATAGCATCTGTTTCTAATCTATTCTTCTTTGCAAAACTAGATTTTGGCTATTTTGGCAGCGCATCTGGACTAATACCATTACTACATACGTGGTCATTAGGAGTAGAGGAACAGTTTTACATATTATGGCCTCTAGCATTAATGCTACTATTTAGCCTAGGAGTATTCTCTAGAAAAAAACTTTTAATAATCTCCGGCATACTACTGATCTTATCCGCTCTTTTATATTTATCTGGTATGTATAACATTTACATACTAGGCTCGCAAAGGTGGTACTACTTTCCTTTACATAGAGCATTTGAGTTACTATTTGGTTGCTATTTAGCAATAATGATAAATAAGGAGCAAATAGATGTCCCTAGTAATAAATTATTAGCAAACATATTAGCTATAGTCGCCCTAATAATGATGGTCATACCATTATTTTTTATAACGGTGATATTCCCTAGTCCATGGACATTAGTTACATGTTTTGGCGCTACCCTTTTTATATTTACAGGCAGATATCAATACTACAAACCCTTTGTTCATAGAATTTTTTCTATAAAAATATTTATAGCTATTGGGCTTATATCATATTCACTGTACTTATGGCACTGGCCTATCATTGCATATATTAATTACCTAAATATAGCGAAAACATCTTTCGTATGCTTTAATATATTTATTATAAGTATAGTTTTAGCTACGCTATCATACTGGTTTATTGAAAAACCATTCAGACATAGTATCAAATTTAGTTTCACAAAAAGTATTATTATATTCTGGATAATACCTTTGATTATTTCTTTAGCAGTCTGTTTTTTAACCATAAATAATAAATTTGGATATGTTCAACCAACAATAAACCAAAATAAACTAACCTACTCATACAAGTTTGACAATATAGATAATAACAATTGCTTCTTAATGATTCAGTCAGATAACTTTAAATCAAGTCAACTTCCAGATATTAGTAAATGTACGATAGGTGATACAACCAAGATTAATCCAAATATCCTATTGGTTGGAGACTCACATGCAAGATCAGATATCCCCATGGTCTCTGTATGGTTACGCAATATTAAGCAATCTGCCTATATTGTAGCACAGAAATCAACCCCTTACCTTTATGACTTTAAAGGCCCTATTGATTATGTTTCTGTAACGGACAGAAACCAGGCCATTACAAAGCTAATAAAAACAAAGAAATATAAGTATGTGATAATTGCTGGCGAGTGGGCTAATCCTATTTATCAAAGTACCATAAATTCAATAGAAAAATCTATAAGTGTAGTTGTAGATAGTGGGGCAACACCTATACTTATACTTGATACACCAATCCTTTCAAGCAACGTAAACAACCTTTGTCCTATACTAAAAAGAGATTTATCACATCTATTTAATTCACATTATTGTCAATTAAGTGAAGCAGCCATCAACTATCAGCAAAAAAATATTTTAAACATAATTACTAAAATAAAAACCAAATACCCACAACTCGTTGTGATTGACCCTAAAAAGTCGCTATATGATAATGGTTATTATAATATACAAATAGATAATATCCCAATATACGCGGATGATACTCACCTAAATTATATTGGTTCTGCGATGCTAGGTAAGCTTTATATGAAAGAATATGGTAACCCACTTAAAAATATTATCAAAAATTGATGATTATTCTCAATAAAAAAAGTATTATCATAATATAATTATTATGTATTCTTATAAATTAATGAGTAACATTAGATATCGTAAAGATATAGATGGTTTAAGAGCGTTTGCCGTAATCTCTGTAGTCTTATTCCATCTAAATGTCAGTTGGGTTAAATCTGGTTTTTTAGGTGTTGATATATTTTTCGTAATATCTGGGTATTTGATTACATCCATAATTATTAGAGACTTAGAAAGCAACTCATTCTCTATAAAAAACTTTTATCTACGTAGAATGCGAAGAATATTACCAGCTTTAATTAGCGTACTTATTGCGACATCAATTAGTGCATATTTTATACTACTACCATCAGATTTGAATGCTTACTCTAAATCACTAATTAGCTCAATAGCCTCAGTATCAAACTTATATTTCTTTAAATATTTACTATTTGGATATTTTAATACTAATTCATCAGTAATCCCACTACTACACACATGGTCTTTAGGTATTGAGGAGCAATTTTACTTTTTTTGGCCTTTACTTCTAGTATTTATGTTTAACTTAGGTATTAAGTGGAAAAGCACATTTGAGTTTAGTTTTTATCAAAAAGCACTAACAACTAGTATAGCTTTTTTTATACTCTCGATATTTTGTTTCAAATACTTTAGCTATTTTGAGCTGACTAACTACTTTTCCAATGAAAAGTTTTATTACTTTCCCCTAACTAGAGCATTTGAGTTACTTTTAGGCTGTATATTGGCAATTCATCTAAATAAACACAAAGTCATTAAAAGCAAACATATACTAAATATTCTTGCCATACTATCCTTAATTCTCATGCTATACCCTCTACTATTCAAGAGTGTACCATATCCTAGCAACTGGACTTTAGTAGCATGTATAGGAGCCACTTTATTTATATACACGGGTTCTAATAATTCAAAACAAACGATTATACATAAAATATTTTATGCGCCTCCTATTGTTGCAATAGGCTTAATATCATATTCTCTATACTTATGGCATTGGCCAATAATTGCTTATACAAATTACTTTAGCATAGAAAAAACACCCCTTATAATAATATTAATTTTAATAACAAGCGTGGCTTTAGCTTCATTAACATATTTTTTTGTAGAGAAACCTTTTAGATACAGATTCAAAACAACTTTTTCTAAAACATTTATATTTTTATGGATTATTCCATTAATTCTTACAATTTTATTCTTAATGTCTTTAAAACCCTATAATAAGCCAAATAATATTGATGCATCAATATTTAATAATAAAGATAGAGAAAATATTATATCAATGACTGAGTTTTTATATCCAACAAACCCTCACCGATGCTATATGCAAAATGACGGTAGCACCCCTGAAAAAAACTTAAACAAATTAGCAGACCCAAAATATTGTTTAATCGGAGACCTAAATAGTACAGAGAAAGTAAGCATCGCTCTAATAGGTGATTCACATGGTAATCGTGTCGCCTTTATGCTAGATTCGTGGTTAAAAAATATAAATAAAAAAGCATATATTTCTAACTTTTCTAGTGGAGAGTATTTGCAAAATATGGAGGGTGACCAACAAAAAAGAGTTTTACTGTTAAATAAGCTAGTCAAATCAAAACGTTATAAATATTATATCCTAGCAGGATACTGGCAAAATAGTCAAGTTGCAGGTCTTGCTAAAACAATTCATAAAATTATTGAGTATGGATCTATACCAATAGTCGTACTAGATACTCCTGCACTAAATATGACTACTTGGCAGCAAAAAATGTGTATTGAAGGTAACCCAGATAAATCAAGCTGTCTATTTAAACTATCTAATGATCAAAAACAGACGATTAAAAGTATTAATGCTCTAAAAAGAGAATTTAAATCATTAATTATCATAGACCCTGCAAGAGTACTAAATACAAACGATCACTATCCTACCGCTATTAATGGCGTCCAAATATATGGAGCTGATGATAAGAATCACATAACTTATGCTAGTGCTTACTTAATTGGTAAAATTTATATGAATGAATATGGTAATCCACTTAAGAGCCTTGATAAGAATTAATTATTGATTGCTCTTGTTTGACTATATACATCTTTTATCTGTATACTAATAATCAATAAATCTAGTGACCATTTTAAGAGTAATGAACAAATCTTTTCAAAACATAATAATTAGTACCGCCATCATTGTTTATTTTTTAATTCTAAATTATTTACAACCCATAGCCATGGATGACTACTGGAGAATTCTTAACGACACCATAGTTAACCATAATCTATTAGCAATGCTAAAACAAGATTATATAGGCTGGACAGGACGCATGTCGGCGCAAATATTAGTTTATGTTATATTTTCTAAGAAATATCTTGTAGAGTCTACCTTCTTTATCAATACAGTAAATACAATAGCTTTATATTCATTTACAATCATAACTTTTAAAATCTGCACAAAAGATAAGTATCAAATCAATTCAAAAATATTTGCTATCTATTTATTGTTTTTTACATTAATGTTTACTTATACGGGTTTTTTAGGTCAAGTGCTATGGAAAACTGCTGCTATACAATACTTCTGGGGGTTATGTATTGTTACTATACTTTACTACTACACAATCATTAAAAATAAACAGCTCTTTTATACGGGCTTAATAATTGGTTTTTTCATTGGACTTTATAACGAACAATTTGTTGGTGTTTTATTATTATTTTGTTTTGCATATTTTGTAGAATCTATATTGAACAAAAAACATATTAATAAAAGCATTATAGCGTTTGCTATTGGCTGCCTTTTGGGTGGCGTGATTTTAATATCTGCGCCTGGAAACTATGCCAGAATGGATAGCATGAATGGCAACACACATACAATAACAGAACAAATAATGCACTTAATTTATGCTTTTAGGTATACTTCTTGGCCTAATACTAAAATCATTGTTTTACTTTTTATATTATTTTTTTACTTAGCAATTAAAAATAAAAACACTCAAAAGAAAACTCTGTTTATATATGGCTCTACTCTTATTCTTAGTATATTTGTAATGACACCTATTGTTTATAGCTATGGAATACAAATAAGACCTATGCTTATCTATTATATAATATTCTTTATAATCGTGATGGATCAATTTTTTAATGCTGATATCAAAATATTGAAAAAAACTATTTCTTTGCTTAATAGAGTGATCATTCTCCTCCTATTAGCTCTACTATATATAATGTCTTTGTTGCTTATCAATTACTATTCTCTTTATCAAGTAAGTCAAAAACAAGACAAGATTATGCTTATAGCTAAAAGCCAAAATAATAAAAAGATAGAACTACCTGTTTTCGACAAAATAAACCAACAGAATAGATACGGAACGATGTCGAGATCTATTACATGCAACCCTAAAGACCCAAATAACCAGGCTTTTGCCAAGTTTTATAATATTTCTTCTGTAACTGCTAACGATTGTTAGCAAACACACAAAACTAGCCCATATAAAATAAAAATTTGATAAACTAGCCCAACTAGTCCTTATTTGAAGCAACAAATACTATTCAGCAATAGCTGTTTTAAAGCCATAATAATTTGCAAACTGAACATTAAACCAGTTATCTGAATATGGTGCTAAATCAGTAAAATAAATATTTGGGTCCAGTGGTATAGATGAAAAGTTAGGATTGCTAACTCCTTGTTGTTGAAACTCAACGATCTGCATTGTGCGCACATAGTTATATACTCCTATCCTTAAATAAGAATACATCAATTTATAGCAACAAAACAGCAACACTAATACTATCAAAAATATCAAACATTTCTTCTCAAAGAAAATTGAAAGTCGTCTGTTCAACATATACAAGCCTATAATATAAGCATATATGAGCATGTATATCATCTCGACTCTCGTTGACACCCCAAACATTATAAAAAATATAGATAGTGATATAGATATTAGTGCCAACATAGTAATTAGTTTTGTTTTAATATCTTTTTCATAGATTGCTACTAAGCAAATACTTAACATAAATGGAATCGATAGCTCTAGCTTTGAGAAAAAGAATATAACAAAGCTAAAAACATGTGTTGATAGGTATGAAAATATAGATTCACCATTAAGCATAGCACTTGAGTGCTTATAAAAGACTGTTGATTTAATCTGCCAATAAATTCATAAATTTTGTAAAATATGAATATCGCAGATATTTATATTTTT
>RQTK01002174.1:0-13210 GCA_003991915.1 Elysia chlorotica | reverse complement strand
CATTTGACTGTTAGAACCAATTCTCAGACATTTCATTCATAGTAATAACATACACCAGTGACCAATTCCGGACTCACACAAAACAAAACAAACCCCCCACCCCCATCCCTCCCCCACAAGCAACAATCCAAGATTTGATCGTTAGGACCAGACATTTCATTCATAGTAATAACATAAATTCAGCGATCGTTTCTGGACTCTCACAAAACAAAACAACCCCCCCCCAAAAAAAACAAAACAAACCACAAGCAACAATCCCGAGATCATAACTCCATGTTGCGCCCCTCTATGCTCATGCCGATCGCTTTCTGCGTCTTGTTCATCTTCTTTTTCTCCAGGAAAGCTCTTTTGTGCTTCTCGTAGCGACTCACTTTCTTTTTCGTCGCCGCACCCTGTGTGAAAGAAAGATTGTAAAGAAAAAAGAAATTATTATTACTTTAGACAGAGGCTGGCGGTTATCAAAAACACAGGACCATATTTTCATTTATTCATTTATCAAGTATGCAAGGCAACATAGACTCAATTTTCATTTATTCATTTCTCAAGTATGCAGGGCATCGTGGTCTCAATGTTCATTTTATTCTTTTATCAAGCATGTAAGGCACCATGGACTCCATTGTTCAGCTCCAAGAATACAAAACAATACAAAGACTAAAACACGGGGAAATAATTGTGCTTACAATAAAGGTTCCTAATGTCTTGAGCGCAAGAAATTTTTACCCTTCACTAGTTTCGGTCGCGTGATTAACATAAAAATCATAGCTGGTTGAGTTGAGTTGGGTTGAGTTGAGTTGAGTTAAGTTGATTTGGGTTGAGATGAGTTGAGTTGAGTTGAGGAGAGCTGGGTTGAGTTGAGATGTGAGTTGAGTTGAGTTGGGTTGAGTTGATTAAGTTGAGTTGAGTTGCGGTAAACTTTTAATTTTTTTTAAAAAGGTATTTGGTTTGGGGCAAAAAAAAGGTGTTGCGGAGGAGTTCTGGACAAAAAAAATGTCCCATAGAGTTTCGAAAAAAAAAAGTCTGAATAGAGTATCTACAGAAAACAAATGTTGCGATAGAGTTTGTTACTAAAAGCTGTTGATATATAGCTTACTACCAAGACTTAAGTCTCTCAGTATAGCTTGAAAAAAAAAGCAGGAGATTTGATAGGTAAGAAAGAGAAAATGCTGCAATAAAGCTTGTAATAAAAAAAATGTTGCCGTAGACCTAGGTACACAAAAAAAGTTATCGCGCTATTGCTGTTTACAAAAAACACAAAACAAAATGTTGCGGTAAACTTTTAATTAAAAAAAAAAAGGTATTCGGTTTGGGCCAAAAGAAGGTTTTGCGGAGAAGTTGGGCCAAAAGAAGGTTTTGCGGAGGAGTTCTGGACAAAAAGAAATGTCCCGTAGAGTTGTGAAAAAAAAAGTCAGAATACGGTATCTACAAAAATAAACAACAGTTGCGATAGAGTTTGTTACTAAAAACTGTTGATATACAGCTTAGTACTAAGACTTAAGTCTCCCAGTATATCTTGAAAAAAAGAACAGTAGATTTGATATGTAAAAAAGAAAGAATGCTGCAATAAAGCTTGTAATAAAAAAATGTTGCCGTAGACCTAGGTACAAAAAAAATGTATCGCGCTAGAGCTTTGTGCAAAAAATATAAAACAAAATGTTGCGGTAAACTTTTAATTAAAATTTTTAAAAAAGTGTTTGGTTTGTTCAAAAAAAGGTGTTGCGGAGGAGTTCTGGACAAAAAATAATGTCCCGTAGAGTTGTAAAAAAAAATTCAGAATAGAGTATCTACAGAAAAAAAATGTTGGGATAGAGTTTGTTCCAAAAAGCTGTATATATATATATATACTTTTTATTCCCATTTTGTGGAGAAGTAGAGAAGTAGGATAATGTTATTTTTCAGGTGCAAAACACGGTTTCTAGTCTCCTTAAAGAACATACCGGTAAGAAGAGAAATAGGGCAGTGTATTAGAGATAGGAAGCTGCAATATTATGGACACCTCATGCGTCATGAAAGTGTGATAAGAGATCTCTATAACGGCGAAGTGGAGGGCAGCAGAGGCCGGGGACGCCCCAGAACGAAATGGAATGACAACATCGCAGAATGGACGTGCTACTCGCTGGTGCAGTGCCAACGACTTGCGCAGGACAGATGTCAATGGAGGGCCATTGCAGCCAACCTTCGCAAGGAGACGGCACCCGGATGATGATGATGATTAATAGAACTGTTTTTTTATGCGTTGCAACTAAAAGAACCTGAAGGCTAACTTGTACTTTCCAGAATCGACTTCTGTAACTCATTGTTATTAGGGCCACCTGATTATTAATTGAATAAAATATAGCATATTTAAAACAATGCAGCTGGAACTTATTAGTTAAATAATAATAAATGGATATTGAATGAATTGATTTAAAATAAATTGAATACATAAGCACAGATCGATCAAAAGGTATATCAAAGAGATGAACTGGCTTACTAACGCATGTGTATTACATAATTATGTATTAAGTAGTCTTTGTGATTAAATGTTTGTTTTCTTTTCTGAGAAAGACATACGCCATCATCATCATCATAAATTATCATCATCATCATCATCATCATCATCATCATCATCATCATCATCATCATCATCATCATCATCATCATCATCATCATCATCATCACCATCGTTGAGCTGTGATCAGCGGAATAGAGCATGTGAACAAAAAAAAAATAAACAACATAAAGGTACACACTGAGACATTAGAAGAACACGTGAAAGTGCTTCGTGAACTGTTCCGTCGAGTAAGTGAAACGAACGTCATGGCCCGACAAAGCAAGTGCATGCTTGCGTCCACAGAAGTCGAATCCTTCGGACAATGGGTGGAAAGATGTATCGTTATTTTCCAGGACGACAATGTAGCCAAGATCAGAGATGCCCCAAGACTGAAGATGAAGAAGAATGTTCGATCGTTTGTTGGATTTTTTAAATACTATTATGATTTTCATCCCAAATATGCGGCTGTCGCAGCCTCGTTGCCTGATCTTGTTAGATGAGACATGTGTAAATTAGCTCAAGGGGATGAACCACAAAAAATACCTATATAGCGTTAAAGAGAGCCATTTTTCTCGGCCTATCATACAGTTACCAGATCTTACAAACACTTTTGTGCTTCGCACATATGCTTCTAATGTCAAAATATATAAAAAAAAATATAGTGCTCACAAATATATTATGAATGCTTTTTATTATTCCCATTTATTAGGTTTGAGACCATGAATGCTCTTTATCTATAATATTAAAACGTAATTTTCAATGTATAATTATTGGAGACATTGTAAACCAATTTCATACTTTCATTTTCCCATTTTAAAATATCAACTCTGATAGATTCCGTCAAATTAATTTCTTTTTGCCTGGGGCACCTTTTTATTATTATGTTTGTAATTATGATGCATGGGTCAAGTGCCTTTTTGCCGTAACAAATTCAATTCAATTATACTGTGAGCTTAGAAGCCACATTACTGTAGGGTACAAATGTTCGACTGCTTCCTATATTTTACGCAGGCAGAAAGTTGTTGAATCGAGAGAAAAATTACTCAGCAATAGTGTCCTTATAGTGTGACGCATGGAATATGATTATGATGATGCATTTTTTTTATCTTTTATTGCAACTCGTAAGATTATAAGTAAGACGTTTTGCAAGTTTCTAGCAAGTGAAAGAGGTTGGTTGAAATGTCACTGCAATTTGAAAATTATAAGGATAATTTCTTAAAGATTGTCCAGTGCGACATTTTTTGCGCGTATGTTGCTACATAGTAGTATTCACGAAATCGGCTGCGACCGGCTTGTAGAAAGTACTAGAAATTACTCGAGGTTTAATTAGCCTTTTCCCGTCACGCTACACACATGTTGTGGCGGTTGATACGCTCTTGTGCTGGTACCTTTTAGTATGGATCTAGACATCTTCCGTCTCAATATAATAGCTTTTACCTATGCACATTTTCGAAGATTTCCTAAAATAGTTCGCACACAAGAAACAAGCCTTGGGTTGTTCAATGGGTTTGTATATCCAGTGTTAGATAATAATTACGTAATCTAGGATTTTAGAAATTTTTCGAGCTTCTATGCCTAGAGTTTTCTGGAGTAGATCTGTGCCTTGTGTATGTAAAAGCAGTAAAGTGGAGAAATATTCATTGGCGTTTTTAGTATAAAGAGGATTTTTTTTATTCTTCTGTAATAGTTTGCATGTGAGCGCCGTCATTGACATCCATTAATATTTAGATAATTTCCAAGTACTTATTCGGAATTTGACATTCTTGAGATGTATTATTAACCCACAGACACGGCGTTTATCAATAGAGTTAAATTATTGCGTTTCTACAAAGAATTTCTGGTAACGTTTATTTTGTTAATGTTGATATGATAGTGTGTCCGAGTATGGGATTTATAATGAAAAATGTGAACATGTTCTTACTTCACGAGTTTTTAAACAATCAGCAATGAACAGTTTTTTGTCTATTCCAGACTTAGTACATTATGTTTGTGTTTTTTTTTTCGAAAGAGGCGGAAAGATGTAGACATTTATACCTTTTGACTAAAACAAACTGCACTGCAATGTAAATTACACTCCACTAGAATTATATTGACGTGCACCTACGTTTATATTTATCAATCTATTTTATTACATAAACAACTTGAAATTGTCCACACACACAAATACACACACACATGCGCGCGCATAATTATATACCTTTAATTCGTTGACTCGGGTATATGATATGATTTATGTATTATGTGTACAGGTAAAACACAAGTGTAGAGCATGATTTATTAGTTGTTTCTTTCCTAATAACATCACGAGGCTCCTTGAAGCGCCTAAAATATGATATGCAAGAGTTCTCTTTATATATTTTTCATCTGCTTTTAACATCGTCCAAGATCATTCTTTTGTGAAAAAATTATTAGCTTTGAAAAAGAACACCTGCACTATTCACTAAATCTTAGAGTTCTTCTCAAAAAGTCTCTATTTTTTTAATTTCAGTGGAACATGCTCAGAAAAGATGGTTACTAACACGGGCGCACCTAAAGTTTGTGTTCTTTCTCCAGTTCTTTATTCAATGTGCACTAATGATTACAGGGACATGGAAGAAAACACTCGTCTTATTAAATTTGCCGATGACAGAACTCTGCAAGGCCTTTTAGGCACCTCAGAGGACAGTTATAAGGCTGCGGTAAAAAAAAGTTTCACGAGTGGTGTAGAGAGAACTTCCTGGCACTAAACATAAATAAGACAGAAGAAGTTATTTTTTTTTAAATTTTAGGATAAAGAAAGTTAGAGTAATTCCTCTCTCAATTGAAGACATGACTGGTACAATATTTCACAGCTACAAATATTTAGGACCGACAATATATTCCAAGTTAAGCTGGCCTGTTCATAATTGATCATCTATGTAAAAGTGAAACCAAAGGATGATTTGTTATGAAAACTCAATAGCTGTAATTTTAACAAAATATTGACGTTATTCTACAAGGAAACCATAGAAAGCATTATTTGTTTTGGTATCACTTGTTGGGTAGGTTCAGCTCTTCAACAGATAAGATTAGAATAGATAGCTAAAATATTTTAACTGCACCTACCACCTGAGGAACACGTCATAAAACAATATTGCGTATTTGCGAGCTTGTAGCTGTGTGTGTGTGTGTGTGTGTGTGTGTGTGTGTGTGTGTGAGGCGGGGGGAGGTTATATGTTTGAACACTTCTCGGTTAAACTTAATATGTGTTTTTTTTCTGTGCACGTGTTAAGAGTCATCTACTGAAAGTGTGTAGTGCAGAGCTGGCTCCTGTGTTCACTGTTATTTTTAATTGGTCGCTAGAAACTTGTTCTGTACCTACATGCTTTAATAAGTCTACCATTGTGCCTGTGCCTAAGAAACAATCACCACAAACATTAAATGATTACAGACCAGTAGCCTTAACATCTGTGGCTATGAAATGTTTTGAATCAATTGTTTTGAAATTCTTAAATACTTTACTACCATCAGACTTCGATGTTTTTCAATTCGCGTACAGGTCTATCTAATAGGTCAGTAGATGACGCGGTTGCAATAAATGTGCATGAGGTATTAAACCACCTAGAGTTAAACAAGTCATATGCTAGAATATTATTTATAGACTACAGTTCAGCCTTTAACACCATTATACCACAACAATTGTACAACAAACTTATCTACCAACTCTTTTTTCCTGTAAACATATGTAACTGGATTTTAGACTTCTTATTAGAGCGACCACAAGAGGTTAAAATTGGTAACAACGTGTCAATGAGTATAACGTTAAATACTGGGACCCCTCAAGGTTGTCCTTTATCACCAAAACTATATTCTATTTTTACTTATGACTGTAAAGCAGAACAGCCTGGCTGTCTGGTCATAAAATACGCCGACGATACGACGGTTACTGGCTTAATCAAAAACGCAGATGCACGCATATCGTAGCCAAATAGACACCATCGTGAGCTGGTGTAACCAGAACAACTTACAGCTGAATGTATCAAAGACAAAGGAAATGATCATAGATTTCAGGAGAAACGAACCCCCACCCCCACCCTTGGTTATACAGGGATCAAATGTAGAACAAGTATACGATTTCAAGTTTCTTGGCACTGTCCTATCCAATACTTTAACATGGGATATTAACTGCAATGATATCCTTAAGAAAGCAAGACAGAGAATGTATTTTCTTAGAAAACTGAAGTCTTACGGGGTAAATAAAATGATATTGACTAATTTCTATAGGGCTATTATTGAAAGTATATTGACAAGATCTATTGGAGTTTGGTTCGATAGGCTACCTCTAGTTAATTTACACAAACTAGAATCAGTTGTCAAAAATGCAGAAAAAATTATTGGCTCCGACCTTAAGACGTTAGAAATATTATACCAAGAGCGCTTGACAAGTAAACTGACTAACATTATGAAGGATAAATCTCATCCCTCGAGACATTATTTTGAATTCCTTCCACATGGCCGTCGCCTTCGAGCATTTAGAGGTAGCAGCAGATTTGTTAACAGCTGTTTCCCTCAAGCAGTTAAACTGTTTAATAACACAAGACAGAAACGTCTTTTCAGACCATAATTGTAATATTGTGTTTTTTTAGATCTATTATAAATTATTTACTGTAGGGTAAAGAGACATGTAGTGACTTAATACTCAATAGAAATCAAGATAAAATAATTTTTGATAAGATTAATGACAGGGCGGCTAAACAACAACAACAACAACAACATTAAAAAGCTGTTTAACTAATGCTATTTTCACAATGTACATTTATACAATAGTGTTCGTTTATATGTTAGCATTTATAAACATTCTTTCTTATGCTGTATAAGATTAAAAGCACTGGTGATATAAAGATAATGTAACTAGTCTTAAAGCGTAGTCTGTGTATAATTCTATTAATTTTCATTGTGGTGTCTCAATATTATTGTAATGTAATTTTTTTTAAAGGTGTCACATTCAACATATATTTTCGATGTAACACACATTGACTGAATAAATTTGAATTTGAATTCATTTTGTTGTAATGTTTCTCCAAATGTGTATCGATTTTAGTTTCTCACAAAAGTTCTATTGTTTTTTTTAGTTTTTGTGTAACGTGTCTATTATAATATGTGTGCACCACATGTAATGCATCTAACATGCCCAAGCCGATTTTTCTTCAAAGGAAGAAATAAAGGTTCATCTTATATTATAATATTCTAGACAGTTCATTCAATCATAGTCAAATAATTTAAATTGCATGATTGTTTATCTTTACGTTTTATAATTTAAAATGTAATCGTATTGCCTTATTATTCCATGTGTATTTTTGTTATTACTAATTTATTTTTCATTAATTTTCATATTTTTATTCATTCGTTTATTTAATAATTGTCTTGTTTATATAAAACAAAACCATAATGATACCATTAAAAGAAACTAAACAATGAAGGTCTTTTGAAGAGGACAACTATTTTAATAATTATATCAAGTGCTTTGCACATAAATGTAACAAGCAACACTACACAACCATTTTATTTAGGGCTGTTGAATATACATTTCATTGTAAAACAAAAAGCAGAAATAAAAATCAATAACCTCTCTTTTTCATTAAACTGAACTTAACATACAGGGACATTAAATTTATATGGGCTTCACATTCGTTCAGAAATGTTACCAGTAGCTAGGAAAATACGAGGGAAGAAATTATGAAAATAATTTTGTTTATACGTCAACTTGCAAAATCTCATTGCTTAACATTGATGGATGTTTTATAATAATTGTGGGCCTTTTTGTTTTGGGCTGTCTTAAATATACATTTCTTGAAAACCAATTACTGTGCAAGCTTAGGCCGGGCAGGGCTGAACTAAAGAGCTCAGAGACTCGGACTCGCCGACCGGCGTTGTGGGTTCGAACCCGCGAGTACCACAGTAGCAATATTTCAAATTGAGCTTTTATAATGAGACTGACTAATTGACTACCGTATGTTGCAAGTTGAGATCACTCAGTGTTGTTTGTCAGAACAAGATCCGTTTTACACACTTTCGGGAGGAAAATACGAATTGTTCTGGGTTTTTTAAAGTGGGGCTATCTCTTTAGTAAAACAATAATTCGTATTATTCATTAAGGGCTTTTTACTTTGGAGAAAAAAAAGTAAGTATTGTTGCAAATATAGAAGTTCATGCTGCTGTCATAAGAATACGACTTTAGTTGAAAAACTGAGTAGTTTTGTTTCGTATCTCGAAATTTATGAAATCTTGACAGTTCACTTAAACTATCACCACAACACCAAGTGCATTACACCTTTTTTAGGTGAATTTTAACTGCAAGCTTTATTTAATCAATATATAAATTATTACACACCGAGTATACGTAACATGGGGACGGGCTTCAGGTACAACAGCATTTTGTGTAATCACATAGAAACTTGAAAAACAATAATTCAAGTTAAATATTTAAACAACCTTTTTGTTTTTCATCATTTAATTATTGTAAGTAAGTACTAATTCAATTACTTATCATTTGATAGATATAATTTTAATCACAGGTTTGAAAAAGTAATTTAAAATGTACTTTGATTTGTCAATGTGCAGCTCTAAAAAAATATATCCTGACTTGATACAAAAATAATAGACCTCAAACAATGTGCAGCACCATAGAATCGATTTTATGTTAACATACAATGAATCATTAATAATTATATATAAAATTATGAATGTATGTAAAAAGCAAATGAAAATAGCAATCTATGAGTATATAGTACCATAAACAATTATTCAGCGTTGTTAAACGTTCGTCAAACAGGCAACAAATTTAATCACCTTTTAAAATAAGTCATGACTTAACAACTAGACGATCTTTCAAACAAAATGAAGCATCAACATGCTTGGCTTTACATTCGATCAGATGAAACGCCATTATCTATAGCAATGAGAAATACATGCTAACCATGTTCCCATAAACATACAAGTGAAGTAAAGCTTTATTCAGTCAATAAATGCATGTATACACAAATAGAATCTATGGGGAGATTCCATAACTGCATTACAAAGAATCACATAAAAAATGAAGGGAAATTATTCGAAGTTTTATTTTATTTCATAGTTTTTTTTTACTTATATTATCTTTTTTGCCATGGGCCTAACCAATGTACGCCATTGCGCAGCTAACATTAATAACGAAGGGCCTTGCATTACAGATAGCAGCAATGTGTAGTATCACAATATCATTTAAGGGTCAAACATATATGAATTGGATCGTTGTGAAGGCTCGTTCTCCAAATAACATTTTAGACACCTTTAAAGCACAAGTCACTCAGATTATAATAAAAAAACACAGAAAAGAGCTGCAACAATATGCTTTAGAGCATAATATGTTTGACTATATAATCGCAAATTGAGCCAAGACATCGAAGTCTTAGCCATTGAGAATTAAATGTGCTTAATTTAAAAGTATTACTAATCCTCTGAGGCTTACATCAGTAAAATATAATCGAATAACGCAAATCGAATGAATAATGCTTGCTCACAGGATGATGACAAGGTTGGATAGTGAGTCAAGTTGGTTTCGAAACGCCCAACGTTAGAACGTTAGTTACAAGGCCACAATGTGGACGGATCGCGAGACTAACGTTTGACATGTTACGCACTGCTACACAAAGACAGCAGGGATCCCAGGACTGACACCTCTAACCAGTAGGGGTCGAACTTTTTACAAATACATTGCAAACGATCGTGGGTTGAACCGGATTTGATTAGAAGACCAGCGCTCTACCACTTTCACCGTTCTACTACCCCCCCCCCCCCCCCCGCAAAGAAGAGGAAACCAAGCTGTGCAATGAAAAGTATTTACATGTACATTCTTTTAGACCGTTGGGTTGGTTGATTTAAGTCCAACGTCAGCATTAATGTAGGCTATATTGTGAACAGGTCACAAGACTAGAGAGGAGAGACATAATCAGAAAGAGACAGACAAGGACATAAGACTAATGGATACAGGGTTGAGTAGTTGATTTTTTTTACCAAGGTAGGTTATGACTCTCTGCGGTAAAACAATTCCATTTCGCGGTTCCGTAAATAATTCAGGCTGTATCAAGAGCAAAGAGAAGAGAAGACAGAAGCTCTCGCATCATCAACTGCACGCCAATTTTCAAAAATTCGCACACCCCAATCCCGGCAACATCCTTTGAATTTAAAAAAAAATTAACCGCTTAATACAAATCATTTCAGAGTCAATAAAGATCAATACTTTTTCGAAACGATAGCATCCTTTTAAGTTCATTAGTCGTTAAAATCCTCCAAACCTGTGAATTCTTTTTTTTTTACCAGGAACTGTTACTTGCTCATCTACCGACTAGAGACCTCGACTCTGTACAGTTTTGTTCAGAATATAAACAAAGATGACTAGAAAACGGTCATAACTTTTACTTTGCGTTTAGATAACATTAATTGTAGATGTCTAAATGTGAACTCTATTTCCTAGAGACTTCGACTAGAAAACAATTACTTTGCGTCTAGATAACATTCATTGTAGATGTCTAAACGGTTTAGCCATGACAGAATCAAACTTGAAACAAAAAGTACTATATTTTCAGGCAAGGCGACCATCCTATAATTAACAATAAGCTTAACTTCAGGTAATGTAAAAACGATCGAAATTGATCCATTTTTAACAGGGTTTTTTCTGCCTCAGTACACAAAAAATGAATAAGATGCATTAAAGACTTTTTCAGTTATCTTTAAAGCACAATCAACACGATTTCTCCCTAAAAGAAGAAAAAAAACTGCGCATCTCTCTGATTTCACTGTTGTACCACGTGAGGTTGAGTGGAGTTACTGAAGTGTAGGTTAGAGAATTAGTTGGCATGCGATTATATATTATAATAATAACAGTACGGATACAACAGTGAAATGTGTTATAGATGCGCGCATTTATTTGCGATAAGCAATAATTTGTTTTTCAAACGGTATGTATAATTAAATCATATAAATGAATAATAGTTTTGCCAATTCAAAAGTCAAGCTTATAGGATGATGGCAAGTTATTTTCAACGCAAAATTTCAATATTAACTGTGCTAATTTAAAAATTTCCTTTGCCTTTGTTTAGAGCCAACTGTAAAACTGAACGTTAAGGCCTAGGACTTATCGGAAAAAAAACCAAATATCCGGTACATTACATACGCTTGAACAGAAATCGACACCCTGCAAGGCTTAAAATACTAGACAAAAATTGAACCAAAATATACCAATAAACCCTCGACGCTCTGGGAGAATATTGTATTTAACCATAATGAGATTTCTATGGAGTCATAATTATCCTGACAGATAAAGGAAGTTTTGTACCATTGATTCATCAAACAAAAATACACAGAAAATTATGTTTTTATTTCAATGTTCAGAATGTTCACAAACACCTGTTAAACGATTTCATTCAATAATTCTATATAAATGAACGACACGCTTTCTTTATCATTTTATCGCCTTTTGATTAAAAAAAGGCTTTTCATGAGAACAGTATGCATCTCAAACGGTCTATACCCGGGCATTACCGATACATGTGTTAAGACTGTCTCACAAAAATAGAACTTGACCCCAAACAGCAAACCATGTCTATATAGTTAAATGAACTCGGAAAAATATAGTGACATTGTTTGGACTATTTTGGACACATAACCCATAGAACTGAGTACAAACAACTTTTTAACCCTATACCTGTCTTAACCCTTTGAAGTGAAAATTGTGATGAAAAGATTATATAGGAGCTACGCCGGTTCCATGTCCAATCATACGTCTTATCTCCGATCCAAATAAAATTGTCTTTAGAGAGACGGGGAAACAGCACGGGAATTAGAGAAGAGAGAGAGAGAGAGAGAGAGAAAGAGAGACAGGCAGACAGAGAGACAGACAGACAGACAAACAGTCAAACGGACAAGACGACAGTAATCTTATTCGTGCCAACGACATCAATATAACAGACTATTTTATACGGGCCCCATTACAAATGGCTGAAAAATGTACGACTGCCACACAGAGAGAGTGAGGATGCGATTATTTCTGTCGCAGACGATCACATACTGACACCGACTAAACCAATAATGTGGACGAAATCGGACAAATACATTTGTGACCAAATTGATTTGGAAATGGGAATCTCTTGTTAGGAAGACCGTTGCTCTATCACAAAGGCCAGTTTGAACTATGACTGGTTCAAAAATCTAATGGTGTTGAAATAATTATTGTGCTTCCGTCGTGCATGGTAAAGTTGAGCAGTCGGGCGTGTTAGACATAGTGTAGCTCCTCGATTTCAACATAATGTTTGTTTATGGCTGACTTGTCCACTGTGATTGTCTCATCCAAGCTGGAAGGCGTCTCTGTTCTGAAGGCTAGTGGGGGTGCACAGCAAAGAAGTTGTCATGATCAGTCTTTACATGAGGAAATGTTGATAAAATAATTCATTGTTTTATTATAAAACTGTACGGGATTGGTTGAAGGTTAGCTTTCTTTACTATTAAACAATAATATGCTAGGGCCATCATTTACGGGCGAGGCAGGAATTGCGGTAATTGTAGAAATTTGAAATCGAAACCACAGTGTTACGCAGCATTTTTTATTGCATGTTCTCTAAAACGACATAATTTACAACCAAAAACATAGTAACTATAAAAACCTATATCTACTTTTAGTTATACTGATTT
>RQTK01002171.1:2722-13293 GCA_003991915.1 Elysia chlorotica | reverse complement strand
GCCGGGAGGTTAATGTAGGTCATAGTTTTGACACGCAGCGCTGAACTAAGTTCAAGACTAAGGTTAGTCTATACACGTAACAAGAAACAATAAAAACGATAACAATAATAATGATAATAATGATAATAATAATAATAATAATAATAATAACAATGATAATAATAATAACAACGATAATAATAACAATAATAATAATAACAACGATAATAATAATAACAACGATAATAATAATAACAACGATAACAATAATATTGATAATAATAACAATAATAATAATAATAATAATAATAATAATAATAATAATAATAATAATAATAATAATCTTCTTCTTCTTCTTCTCGTTCTCCAACACTCTCTTCAAATTCTGATCCCAGCCTGCGCAATAATAATAATAATATTAATAATAATCCACTGCTAGCCATATTTGAGGCTGTTTATTCCTTGTGTCATTTCCGTAGTATATAAAAAACAAAATCGGAGCATGCTATTAAATACTGAACAACATAACATGCTACATGCTTTTCCAATAAAATAAAGTTAATGCTGTAATAGAGAGTCATTTTTATTTTTATTTCATACAAACAAAAACTAGAAAAAGACAATGTTACAACTAGCCTAATGGATCATCTATCTGAAAATATTTAAACTCGAGGAGAGAAATTGTTTCATAGGACTACCATAAATTATTGTTTTACAATTTTATATGTAGTGAACCTAATAGTTATATGTTCAATATACCTACACAGACTCTTGCAGAAAGAATGATCAAGGAACGGACTACATTTTCTGTCCTCCCAATAAATACATGGTCTCAGGATTTGCACTCCTACAAATGGCTATAGAAAATGTTTTAATGAAGGTGAATGTTATTGGCGTTGTCCATAGTGCATGTCATAGTTTAATTCTTCAACCTCACGGTCTACAAGTTGATTTTGACAAGATACATGCTGGCAAAAGAAAGTCACCATTTTTCTATCTTTTGAAGGATTTCAAAGCTGGAGCATCATTTATCTTTTCTATAAATTTAATTCCAGCTTTTTAAAAAATTTTTTGCTATTGAAATATACACTGCACCCCCCCCCCCCCCCAAAAAAAAAAAAAAAAAAAAAGAATTAAAAAAGATTATTGAAACAAGTATTTTCTATTTCAATTTTAACGGAATTCTCACAGAGTTCTTTAAAGTCTCTCTCTGAAATCTTTTTTTTGTTTGTTTCCAGAGTATGGGTCTAAAAAACCCTGATCCAGCAATTAGGAACCCTGGTATTCAACTAATGCCTCTCAGGGAATATTCCGCACACACAGTGCTAAGTACACAGAGCCTCACCTTAGTCTTCTCTTTCGCCATGATGTTTACTTCCTTGGCGGTCAATATTGTGGCAGAAAAAGAGAAGAAAATTAAAGAGGGTATGATGATGATGGGACTCCGAAGCTCTGTTTTCTGGTAGGTTGTCTTTTTCCTATTCTAAGTTGTTGGTTTGTGTGTGTGTGTGTGTAATTATAAAGAAAGTATCGAATAAAAGAACTATAAACAATATTTTAACTATGTCATTTAGAATTCATGCGCTACAAAAATTGTTTTGATCAATGTGTAAGTCTGATCTTGGTGTGCTCTCTTGGCTATAGTGTTTACGCACCAGTAGTTTTGTACTTTTTTTGCTTAGGAAAATGTCTCTATGTTTCAAATTATTAGACTAATTTGTAATTTGGTAAAATGTTTTACACATGAAAACATTTTTTACTTATATGATACCAGCACAAGATTGTGAAAAAACCAAACATAACTTCTTAAAATTATTTCTTTTTTAATCATTTATAGGCTGTCTTGGACCTTGGTGTACATGGTTCTGATTTCCATCGCCTCCTGCCTGATCATCACCATCATCGTTGTTTCTGACTTCATAAGCCAAAGTAATATCTTCTTACTTTTCCTAGCCTTCCTGCTGTATGGCGGCTCCTTTGTTTCCCTTGCATTCATGATCACGCCGTTTTTCAACAAGGCAAAGAGTGTCACGATGGTAGCTTCCCTGTTGTATATGTCGCAAGTCTTCCTGTATCTGGTCATAAGCGAGACACGCAGCCCGAACAGCTACGATTCAAGCATGGATCCAAGGTTGCTTTGGATCATGTGCCTTAGCTCCCCTGTGGCCTTTGCAGCTTTCCTTGATCAGGTGCGTTATAAGCTGAGCAGCGTAACTTCATTCATGGATCAGGTGTGTTATCAGCTGAACAGTGTTACCATGTTCATGGATCAGGTACATTATTGCAAGCTGAGCAGGGAAGATACTTAATTAGCAGCATTCAGGGATCACAGTTTTCCGCAGATCAGCGATTTTCCGCGGCGCTGCGGACTGTCCTGAAAAAATTGCGAAATCCGGTCAGCACTACCGTTGATTAAAAAACGAAAACCAGGCGACACTGCTTTTTCTTTCAAAACGGAAGTACCGTTTTTTTTTAATCCTGTAGTTTTGATTTCCGATCTTCTCTTACAAGAACAACTTTTGATTCAAACGGAAGTTCTTTTGCCACTAAACTGTTTTTGCTTTTGATATCAATTCCGGTAAACCTCGCTAAGTCAAGTTACTCATTCCGAAGGATATTTCATCTGATTTTTCAATGTGTCCGTATTTGCGTTTCTTGATGCGACCTTGTAGACATTACATCGACACTTATTGCAAAAGTAGACTGAAGCATCGCTTTACGGCTAAGGATAAAAAGAAAAATGAACCGAGAAAAAAAGGTGTGCATTAATAAATCGAACGGGATGTTAATATTAAATATTAATCGATATGGATTGCTTTGCTAACTATCGGTAATATCCACAGTAGCCTATCGAATCACTGTTGTTGTTTTTTTAGACCTTATTCGTCCAAATAACACCAATCATTTGTCCATCCATACCTTCTGACTTGCCGTCATTTCCAACAATGGATAGATCAAGCTCTAAAATAAAGTACTATTTTTCAAATGAAGCTTGTGATCAACACAACAGTTATCACTTATGTTATCTTTCACTTGCTCAGGTGTGATTTTATAATAATAAACAGGTAGGCAAACTAGATCTAAATCTATCTAGAGTATCATCGCCAGCTTTCCGCACTTTGGTACTCAATCTAGATCTGTCATAGCGAATATTAAGTCCAAGTCCTCTGCATTTTTAACTGTATGCATGTACCTCTCTTACGTTGCAGGGTTTTCAAGGGCAATCTGTGATAGGCCTTTGAAGACTAACTACTAAGCTGTTTTGTTATTGTAATTTTCATTTTTATAGAAGGATGATGATTGTGTTCATTACGCCATAATAAAAACGGGTGCACAAATAAAATGGCTGATATCTTTGGAGTAATTAAAGGCTACATTTTAAAGCATTAGACATCATGACATGTCAATAAACTCTAGAATTACATGTACAGGTCTAAATGTCTAACAACCTTGATATTGTATAAGCCAGGAATGAGATAAAGTAGGATGACCGAAATGAATATGTGGATAAAATAAGTGTCTCTTGGCATGCTTCATTATTTCTGTTTACTGCTTAAAACAGTCTTATTAGAGCATTGGTTTGGGTTTACAAAGACGACAATTTGATGAGCTGTCGTAAATCCGTTCAAATTATACGGCAAAGTTCAGGGGTTGGAAAATTTTTTCACCGTGATCCCTGAGCATTAAATTTTAATAATTTCATGGATTTTTCCATATTATAAACAAATGAGGGTGTACAATTTTAAAATAGGGCTCCTGGAAAAGCTGGTAAAAGAAAATTTTGTCATGTAGTCTATCTTTTGTGCAGAATTACTTGGAGATTCATGTTATCTGCATTTTGTTTTCATTTGCAATATTTTTTTTTTGCAAAAAGTAACAATTTCCCTAACAGGAACCATGAAAAAACGCACAAAAACTGCACACTTCCTTTCATTCAAAGAAGAAAAAAAAAAAATTCATTTTTGACAGAATCTATATGATTTATTTCTCCTTAAGTTAGATCAACCTGTCTGGCATCACAGAAAAGCCAATGTATCACAATATTGTATTTCTAGCAGAGGCAAAAATAAAGGCTACAAAAAGAAAAAAATGTACCCTAAAATAAAAAGCAAAGCACCACTACGCTTACATACTTGCCAACCAGTACGTATAATACATATTTAGTACATATTCGACCTCCTGAGTACGTCCGTCCGTATCTGGTTAAAAAAATATGTATTTGACGATATTCAGCTAAAAATCGGGTGTCCCATCGATCGCTCAGTAGTTGCTGCCATTTTCAGCAATAACGCCCGATTAATCCAGCTGTTAACACCGCCCATTCATGTTTTCAACGTCTCATAAAGAGCGTAGGGATCGGCCAAGTCTCTTATCAACGTGTAGATTTAACGTCCACCCGTGGCTCTTTTCAGTAAAAATACGGTGCCACTCTAGCGGCGATCTGTCCGTCCGGGAATCCCATAGCTTTGTTTACTACTGCTAGGCTGAGAGTTTGTTTCCAAGAATCCAGTTTTGGGGCGGCAAGTTAAACTGATTTAGACTTCAACCAATCTTCGCTGTCAAGCGCCGGTCTCCTCACAGTTCTTACTAGCGCACGATCAGATAAACAATTTAGTATTTTGTAGGGCTAGGCACAACCGCTGCTACTCTTTCACACAGACATACACACACACTCACACGCATCCTCGTTGGGTGGCGCATTATTGCATTTGCTCAAAGATGTTACATACCGCACAAGATCTTTTGTCCACTCTTGTTTCATTGGGTGGCGCATTATTGCATTTGCTCGTCAAAGATGTTACATACCACACAAGATCTTTTGTCCACTCTTGTTGGTTTTTGTATATTAAAATATAAAGAAAAATGGCTACTTAAAAAAGAAATAATTGTTACTAGGCTAAATTACTTTAATTCTCTTCACAGCTTTCACTTCTCTATATAAAGCTTGCTTATATATCGTCGTGGGGACTCGGGAACATAGATTTGAGCTTAATCTAGATCTGGTATTTTAAACGGATAATTTCTGTTGCCTGTAGCTAACGAGTTTCGACTCTAGCCAAACTGATGCTACTGTTATTGATTAGAATTATTGTTAAAAAAATATTTTTTGATGATGATCATTTTAATTACATATATGGATACCTAGATTTTCTATCGTTATCGTACATTTACAATCTTTTTGGCAACACCCGATTTGCGGTATTCTCCCCTAAATCGTCGATGGAATACATACATCCAAACAAACCTATCTGTCGTTTCGAAGTGACACTACATCTAATGAAGTTGAATCTAGATCTAGATTGTAGCGTAATATTATAAATCTAGTTTGACATACGATGGTATCGATCTATATCTAATTCTGATAAAAATCCAGAGCTAGTGTAGTTGATCATGAGGGGCGAACTTGAGGTCGACGGTTGGGCAAATTAAATGTCGGATTTGTACCCTACTGGTTACTTTAGTCAATGACAATGGTATTAGTTCCAATTGCTTTGGGCATGCTAGAAAGTTTACGTTATTTATTCAACCATCTTAAATTATTATATTTAGTTTATGCAAAGCCTGGATATTGCTGACGTGGTGTTTCTGACATTAGAGATGTAAATCAACAGAATTTCAAAAAAAAAAAAAGAAAAAAGATCAAAACAAAAACACACACATACTCCCCCCAAAAAGGGAGGAAAAAAATGCTTTTTTTAAAGTTATGATTAAGCATACACGTGTTTGAGTCAATATTGATAGCTGAACTAAATAAGCTTGGCCATCAATTACTTGAATTAGGTTTATAGTGACTAACCGCGCTAAAAATCTGTATTTGCTTTCTCAAAAGTTGGCAGCTATGCGCTTATGCACTAACTGCAAAAGAAAATGTGGAAATATATTATTTTTTAAAGGTCTCCGTGGAATTGAGAAACACTAATACTGATAGCTAACATGATGGTCAGAAGGGAGGGACTTGGTTTGTGGGAGTGGGGCTGCGCTATGGTGCAGCATTGAATACAAGAGGGAAAAAATGAAGAAAAAAGTATCATCTTATTTTTACATGGAACTATTGATCATGAAGTAATTAAATAAATCTATAGATAGGATTCGAAGTTATCATAGTATCATTGGATTGATTTGGCAATCTAATCTAGATTCTAGGATCTCTATCAAGATCTAGAATGAGATCTAGCTAGTGTCCAGATCTAATTTTAGGATGAAGTTCATAAGATAGAAAATGTAGTCTACTTTGAGCTAAATCTATATAAAGATATATTTTGAAGGTCATGTTGTAAATGATTGCAGCAATTATCTACATGTAAATGTCTACAAAACTTTGAGGGGGTTTATCAGATTTTGATTCAAAAGGCTCCTCGTCGTCTTTTAGATCTTGGTCTAGATCTTCAACCGAATCAAGGATCCAGTGTGAAACTTCTGAGTTGGTCAAATCTAAAATGCTATAGACCTTGGTGTCTTTCATATTGTGTGAAGTCACTTCAATAATATATAAAACTTAAACACAATTTTGATAGTAAAAAACATAAAAAATATAATGACAGGTTGACAGTATGTGGCAGATTTCACCAAAAATTTCCCAATTTTGGATAGGGTAAAATGTTCAGCAATATAGTTATATAATACATCAAATTAAAGGTATTTAAAAGCTGGCTTTATTACCGTACTTAGTTTTAGCTACAAATTTTTACTTTTCGGAAAATTTGAATTTGAAGTTTGCTATATAAAATCAATAATTTTAGTCCTGGGCTTGATGAAGGTACCATAAGTTAAGAGTTGTTGCGTATGATTCAAATGAGTTCTTAAAAAAAAAAAATAGAATAAATTTGTTCTAATAATTATTTTAATTTCAAGATTTTACATTTGCAACATTAAAACATTGTTAAAGACCTCAAAACTAATGCATAAAAAGAGATATATTCAAAGGTTATGTTATTTTCCTTGATCCTTAAAAATTAATTACCTCCCCTGAAATGTGAGTGACCGCAACACTTTTGTTTTGTTATTTTGTTAATGTTTGTTAACTCCGAGCTAATCATGTATATTTTTATATATATATATATAAAAAAAAAACATTAATTCAGTTATAATTTGCGCACAATGTTACGTTTCTTCAAGTTAGTTGCAATTAAGATGTCTTTAAAAAAGGAAACTTAATCGGCCCCTATGTTACATACCACCACAATATTGTTGCGGTTAGGTTGTGTTCGAGGTTTATTACAAACTCTAAATTGAAGGAATAGAAAACGATGCAAAGCTTATAGATACCTTTATTCAACGAAACTTACAAGTCGGTGGACTGAACAAGACTGCACAATGACACAGGTGGGACCACAGTTATATGAGTACAATAGTGTGTGCGGTGAGTAAAGCGAAGATGAGGAGGATAGAGAGAGGGATGTGCCGGGAGGTTAATGTCGATCATAGGTGTGACACGCAGCGCTGAACAAAGTTCAAGACTCAGGTTAGTCTATACACGTATTACCCCAGATCTAAGGCCTCTGTCGTTAATGATGAAATGATGGACTGAGTCGCCCGTGTGGTAACGGGGCCCTCATTCGGAGGGGTGTAAAGAATGGTTACCACCGCCTACCGGTCGCGCGTGACACAGTAAAAGACTGCTAAGGACAGACCCTTTCTCTTTATCTCGCTATGTCTTCTGTCCCGCTCTCTTTCATGCTCCTATCATCTTGTTTTCTGCTTCTTATCCCCCATCCCCTCTACTTCTTACCCGACTATTGGGCACCTTGTTTGCCGTGAGGTGCGTCCCGTAAGGATGGAGGTTGGATCCTGGCGATTGAGGTGAACCAGCCTGCGGGCTGTCATTCACCAACACATTTTTTTTGCCTACACCTTAACCCGAGACGGGTGGACGGTGTGCCCCACACCGCTCAATCGGCTGGTCAGTTTTGGCAAGGGTCAATCCTAGCACACACACTCTCTATCTCTCTTTCTATGCTGGGAGTATAACTCCGAGGTAGCCCTGCTACGATTAGCGCTGGATTTCCGCGCAGTTTCCCCTTGTTGGGCTTGGTGGCGGGTGGGGCGCCCCAGAGCAGAACCTCTTATTCCTTCTTCGTGGAATCTCTACTTACAATTGAAACCTTCCCAACTCCCAACTTTTCAAAGAAGCCTTGTCCGGATGGAGCGGGTGTGCCATCCGGACCAAGCAAGAGGGGCTCCACTGCCAAGCAAAGCTGGTCGCCTTTTCAGGTGATCAGCGACAAAGAGAAAACGGTGGCCAAACTCAGTGTATTTGCTATCAGCAAAGCACTGACAGGAATTGTGGGTGAACCCAAGAGCGTCATGAAGCTCCGTTTAGGCAGATTCAAAAGAATGCCCCAAGTCGAAAGAAGAAGAGGCTATTCAGCGGCACAGGGCCCAGCATGATGGTACCTTTGCACATGCCAATGCGTCCGTTGTCGTAGAGCTCTACTAAAATATTAAGCATCGAACCTACGCCAAGGCCACCAGTGTTGGGACTAAGTCCGCCCAGACAGCGCCTCCGAAGAGGAGTGACAGGGTCAACACCACTGCCAAAGCCCAAGGAGAAAAATCCCACAAGGTAGATTTTCCGATCAAAAAGTCATCCGTGACAGCAGAATCTACAAGTAATGTCAAGCCTAGGGCACCGCAGCGAGCCCCTTTGGCAACTTTGAATCGTTTTACGGCGTTGACCGACAACGAAGAAATGAGTCACCCATCTCCAACTCCTCAAGGACGGCTCCCAGTCAGCGGAGCCTTCCCCCTTCGAACGCGATTCCACCCTTTGGAATTCGGGTTGAGCAGCTCCTTCGAACAAATCATAGAAAATCATTCCGATCACTATCTCCTTTTCACTGACGGGTCTAAAGATGAGACCTGTGTCGGAGCTGCCTGCCGCTCATCCTCAGAAGATAAATGCTGCGGGGTGAGTGCGAAGGCGTCCATACTTACTGCGGAGGCAGTGACCCTGTGCATGGCACTCGACACTGTCTCTACCTTAAGAAAAGACAAATTTTTAATTCTCTTTGATTCGCTTTCTTTGGTGAAAGCGGTGGGGGAGGCAAACCCCAGAAATCCTAGGATTCTCAAGGGGCTAGAGCGTATTCACGAAATTCAGACAGGTGGTAAGAGAATTGCTCTCTGCTGGGTTCCCAGCCACGTCGGTATAGAAGGTAATGAAATGGCTGACGAACTAACCAAAATTGGGCTTGAACTTGAACCTATTCAGTTGCAAATACCAGCATCTGATGTTAAGCCAATTATACACATGTTTATAAAAGAAAACTGGAAGGCGCGATGGAACAATATGACAACCAACAAATTGCACTGTGTCCAACCACATTTAGGTCACTGGCCAGGAATCTCTCAGGAAAGACGACGAGACCAAGTGGTACTCGATCGAGTCCGACTTGGACATTTTCATCTTACTCACGCTTTTTACTGAGAGGTGAAGAGCCTCCACTGTGTCATACCTGCAACTGTCAATTGTCCATTAATCACATTCTGGTTGATTGTCCAGCTTTCTACCGGGAAAGAAATTTGTACCTGGCTTCCAAGCCTCTAGAGAGCATATTTACTTATGTTAGTCCTCAGCGTTTACTTAGGTACTGAAGGACATTGTTGTACATAATAAAATTTAACTGTGATAATCCTACACATGGATCTTTTAAACTACTGTACATACCCTTCACTTTTAACCAAACCTTTTACGCACAGTTTTTATGCTTTTACTACTCAAAGAGATAAGGAAACACCGTTGCTACTAGTATAATGCGTTAACTGTCTTTGGACATCATGGGCACAACATAGCTGTTACCGTGTTGACGTGCCGTAAAACAAACTCACTCACTCACTCACCCCGACTTTCTGCCAGAGACGCGACGGCACTTCATGCATGAGCAGTGGCTGCTCAGGTTGGCGCGCACTGTACATGGCACAGGTATCGCACGATGCAGGGCCAGAAGATGAGATCGCGTGCACGGCGTAGGCACGAGTTGATGCCGTGATGACCCGCACGTACCTTCGCCTTGAGGTCTTGACAAAGAGAGCTCGGTATCACGTTACGGTCTCCACGTAGAATTATCCTGTGTTGTACCGTGAGCTCGTCAAGGTAGTTGAAGTAGGGTAGCACACAGCTAGGTAGATCTGAATTCAGGTCAGGCCAGCCTTGAAGGACGATGAGCTTCAACTGCAACAGGACAGGATCAAGGACAGTTGCAGCTTTGATTTCGCTGAGGCGAGAATCTTTGAAAGGACAGTGGGAGATGTTGCTGCAGGTGTGAACAGCGTTCACTGTAGGAAGAGGAGCACGTGACAAGGAATCACTCACGTTTAGTTGAGCACCACGTTTATAGATCAGGTTGAAATCAAAGGCTTGAAGTTTGAGGAACATGGATTGCAGACGTTTTGGTGCTTTGGAGAGAGGCTTGTTGGCGATTGAAATCAAAGGCTTGTGGTCTGTGACGACTGTCACGGGTCTTGCGAAGGTGTAATGGTAGAACTTGTTCATACCAAAGATAACTGCCAAGAGTTCCTTTTCAATCTGAGCGTAGTTTCTCTCAGCTTCAGAAAGAGTTTGTGACGCAAAACCAAGGGGTTTGCCATCCTGT
>RQTK01002170.1:0-13304 GCA_003991915.1 Elysia chlorotica | reverse complement strand
CTACCACTACCACTACCACTACTAATTAAAAAAAAAAACAAGAGTAGAACTCACCTGCAATATTGCCGTGTGTGGTGTGAGCATCTTTGCTGCTCATCTTGTAGAGGATGTCCCTCACAGAGGGAAGCATGTCGAGACCCACGAACTTGTAGATCAAGGAAGTGATGGACACAAGGTCCTCCGCTAAATCTTCATACCGCACAGTCAATATTCGACCTTTGTAAGAATTAGAAAAAAAGTATGATTATAATAATGTTTTACCGATTGACTTTGAATTAGAAAAAAAGTATGATTATAATAATTTTTTACCGATTGACTTTGAAATTAATATATGGAACAATATGATTGTCTTCCACGGAAAATGGGCTACAGAGCCAGGTAGTTAGACAATAATGATTATATGTGTTTTGAGATATAGTGTAGATGTGAGAATATGAATACGGATATTGAGATAAACAATAAGTCTTGTTAATATTACACTGCTTATATGGCACTATAGATACGTGAGAGTTTTATTTAGAGAAAAAAAAAGTATTTAATCGATCACATCACAATGACGGTTTTAGGAGAGCTTGTTTTTCCCCTATTTTTTTTTCACGTTCCGGTTATCATATACTGATATTTGTTTTCATTTTCTTAATACTTTTTTTTAAACCAAACCAAAGTGGTGTTATTTTTAAAATATATTTTCTCATTCTACACCCAAACAATGTCATTCATTAACATCGATAATTGGGATCAAATCTGTTCCTGCCGATTGACAATATATAGGCTAATAATATAATGTGTGTCTCTGTGTGTGTGTGTGAGAGAGAGACAGACAAATATATAGAGACACAAACACACACACACACACATACATACACACACATACACACACAAACCTCTGCTTACCCCAATGCCTTTGATTGATATGTTTAGCCTGTTGGACGTCTGCAAACATGCGCTGACAAATGCTGGTGAAGTTGTTGTGCATCTCGCCCGCCATCTTGTGGTTGAAGCGCATGCGCGAGAGCAGCACGCCCCGCGGGTCCCGGACCAGATGCACCAGCCTGACGGCCGAGTCGCGCTGCAGAAGATGGCCGCCTTCTCTCAGTGTGAGCCGCACAACCTTCTGGACCACAGCACTAGCGTCTCGGCATCTGTAGCAAGTTAGACATAATCATCGAGTTGCTCTGTAAAAGGTTTTCATAACAAAAATATTCATTTAGTTGGACAAGTTGTTGGTTTCTACTAAGTACTATTTTCCCCCACTTCAAATGTGAAAGGAAACATTTATATAAAAGACACACGGGTTATTGGTTTTTACTCTGTTATTTTCTCCCTTTAATTCTGAAAAGAAACATTGTTCAATAGAGGATTTTTAACCTGAAACCTCCGAAGTGGGGGACCTATAATCTACACGTCGGCTAGTTACCCCCATTTGCAAAGTGAAATCCTCACATTGCTTACCAGCCACTTTTGTTTTATGCTCCTTCCAGAGAATGCCTATTACGAGTTGCTCTGTGTGTCGCATAATTTCAGCCTTCATTTAATGTAATAATCAATTAAATAAGCCTCGTCACTAAACGTTGCAAAAAGTAGACAATCAAGATACATCATGAATTTATAAAAAGAATACGGAGGGGAGAGGAAAGTCAGAGAGGGACAAAAGAGATATTGACAGAAAGATAGAAATAGCGTGTGAAAAGTCAAAAGTCAGGCATCCAAAACTTTTTTGCCTGTTTATGGCTGGAAGATTGTTTTAATCATAATTGTTTTACTGGTCAAATAAAACAAAATGAGTTAGAGCGAGGGGAGACATAGAGTGGGGATGGGGGTTAGGAACTTTAAATGAATAACACATTGTATCACTATTAGAGTATTGCATTGGTTTAAATACGGATCAATCATGCAGAGAATACATTAGTGGATCAAACAAGATTGAAATTATAGTCTATGGGACATATGGTGTGAGAATATGTAAAAGTAGGCCTACTACTTAATAAAAATTGATGCAGTACCAACATTTAGCGAGAGACAGACAGAGACAAATAGACAGACATAGAGATTTTTATTAATCAAGGAGAACAAACTGAGGTGTAAGATGCTGAATGCAACAATTTTATTTGTTTGTGCGTTGTAGTAAATATTAATGTTTTATACAACTTTATTGGCGCATAGAGCATGCTTTTTTCTTCGAATATTATTCGCGATATAAATGCCATTCATTATTCATTATTATTATTATTATTATTATTATTGTTATTATTATTACTATTATAACAACATATTTTGACGTAGCTACGGACTTTCTACGTCTGTCTTGGTCTCTTTTTGTCTGCCTCTATGTGGAAAATACAAAGGAAATCATTGTATTTTACATGAAAGTTGCGAAATATTACTTTATAAGTGTGAAAATTGCAAATAGTTCGAAAATTAACAAAAATCGCAAGCGATTTGGCCAAGGATTGCAATTTGCGATCGCAACCTTCCTCAAGGGCAGCTCATTAGATAAATCTACTGAAAATCTGCATTTCGATGCTTTACTTTCCAGTTTTGACAACAAACTGATGACCCGTTTCTCCAGGCTGTCAGCTTAAGTTGGTCAATCCTAGCCTCTGCAGCCACTTGCTCAGCTCCTCTATGAGATGCTTCTCGAGCCAGTTCCAGAGGTTGGCAGGATCTTTTCTGGTTTCCTCCGTGAGGTTTGCTGCCTGGATGACTTCTTTGCCTTTTGTTTCAGAGGAGAGCAAAATATAGTGGTACTTGTCCTGGTCCTTAACCTTGTTCACGACAAAGTAGGAGTCTCCACTCTTGAAATGGAGTTTGTTTGTTGTCTTTACCCCAGTCCAACGATGGTACAAGGATCTGAGATGCCACGACGTCTAGTGCTAGATCTGTTTTAATGGGCAAATGTTGGTTCCTTTATTTACCAATACATCGTACATGTTGTTTCGAATGTTCAGATTATGTTTCAGATCATACAATCTGATCCCCATGGTGTTTTAAGTAAATTTAACTAATTTACCAGCTGCCACAATGTAATTTGATGGTGTTGTATTGAGTGTATAAATTTCAATCACGACATTCAATCAATTAGATGTAGATAGACTTGACAGACAAGATGAACCAATGTGTGGTTTTATTAACCACTTAAATGCGGTGGGGTCGAATTATGTTATTGCTTGTTTCCATTCCAAATGCGCCCAATGACGACGAATCTAACAAGAGCAAGGCAACACAATAAAGAGAGAGTGGACAGAGAAATACCACGAGAGGATACAAAGACATAACGATCTGATAAAGAAACAAATACAGACAGATACAGTAAAACATACAAAATTTGAGGTCAAACAGCAAAGAACTAGACTAAAAAGAAAGCGATTGCTCACATTATGATAATGTACCTACCTGCCCATGACTCCATATGATAATGTACTTACCTGTCCATGACTCCATATGATAATGTACCTACCTGTCCATGACTCCATATGATAATGTACTTACCTGTCCATGACTCCATATGATACTGTACTTACCTGTCCATGACTCATATGATAATGTACTTACCTGTCCATGACTCCATATGATACTGTACTTACCTGTCCATGATTCATATGATAATGTACTTACCTGTCCATGACTCCATATGATAATGTACTTACCTGTCCATGACTCCATATGATAATGTACTTACCTGTCTATGACTCCATATGATAATGTACTTACCTGTCCATGACTCCATATGATAATGTACCTACCTGTCCATGACTCCATATGATAATGTACCTACCTGTCCATGACTCCAGTAGCGCAGTGTTCTGTGACGTTCATGACGTTTGTCCCGCCCACAGATTTCACACAGCCCGAGTCTGCGAAGGCCTTGCTATGCGCCACATTGGTCAGGAAGTCCAGGTTGTAGCGAGTCAAGTTACAGTGGAACATGTAGGACAGGAAGTCCACAGGTGGGGGAATCACTGCCTTTGATTTTCTCCATAAGGCTTTGGCCCTGTGTCTGTGGGGGCAATTCAGTGTTTATTATTATTATTATTATTATTATTATTATTATAATATTATTAAAGTACATTTTTAAAACGTTGCTGCATATTTAACGAGTACGTTTCACAGCCAGCAAAAACTTGTGTTTTCAATCACCACAAGCCAACTTTAAAGGGGGATATGGATGCATATGACAATGAACAATATAATTTTTCATGGATAGTACTTTAACTCTTTTATGAGCCAATCTATACATTTTTTAACATACTGAATTGAACTTTGTTATGTTTTAGTACATAAAAAAAATCACACCTCACAGATAGTGCTCCAATAATTAATATTAACACACATAAATATTTTTGAATAGAGGATGTAGGCTGACATTGATATTTAAAAAAAAAAATGTCATGTATACATTGTAAACACTGAAATCAGCAATACTATGCTTCAATAACCAGTAAGTAACAATTTCTAAAAAAAATTCTAAATGAGCTATGATTGACTAGATTTATTGTGCTCTTTAACAAAACTAATATCGTACCTGAGGGGCCAATCACTGCTATGTTCCTTCCCAGGCAGAAAATGGTCCCACAGGTAGAGGAGAGGCTCGTAAACATAGAACACGCCCGGGTGGGCCTGAGGATTAAAGACCAAGCGATCAGGCCACAAGTTAGATGATAAAGATCTAGCTTCTTGCAATTTTACACACAATGAAAATAATGCTAATCATTAAGTATAATAAACGATGCTTTTACAGTGTTCATTTATCTCTTTGAAAGTTGAGTTTTTATGATTCATAGATTTCGTTTTGTTCTGAAAATTTAAACCTTGCCAATTTTTTTTTATCTTTTCCCTTCCATCTGCACCTCACGCTCTCCTCTAGACTACTGATGAGAATATTATATATTATAATATGCTTTGTAAAGTTTCAACTGGCATAATTATGATTTCCTCCTATACAAAAAGACCTATCCAACAGTGACAAGTTCAAGATTGATTTTTTAAAAGTGTAATTCATTTGCAATTGCATTAAAACATGCTCAAATGCATAGTGGTAGGCCTACATGGGTACATTATAGGCCTACATTTTCCTAGTAAAATAAAAGAACAAAAGCTATCTTCTCCATTACGCCCTCTTATTTTTTTATTTTATCCATACCCTTCTTATTCTCCTCTTGTTACCCTACCAACTAACTAAGCTTTCCACCCTTTAAGGATAACATTATAATTAATTAGAAAAAGGTGTGGAATTGAAGCTATTCAGTTGATACAGCTACAGTTATCTTGAATTCGGAATGAAATTTGTGCCCACTTTGATGGAGACATTCACCAAGTAGTAACATCATCGTGTCATCTTTGAATAAAAATTTGTTTTGCTCCTGCCCATTGGATGTTTTCTTCTCTGACAGTTAACAAAGACCAGAAGAAGTCGCGCCGTGTAGCACTGTCCAATCTTCTCGCATGATGAGCGATTACTACGTGTGCCATGCCTTCTAACTACAAGACTATTACACTCTGTAACTCCTCAAAAAATACATGTTCCATTTTAGGCTAAATAGTTCATAACTTCTGGGGAATTTAGATTCATTTTAGGCTACACAGTTCATACTTGTAAAATATTGCCGCATAGCGTAGAGCCACTGCGCATATAGCTGGAAACAACAATCTTCAGTCTAGGCTGAGTCTTGGCAATGGATGTCAAAGATGTTCCAGATAAGGAGGAACCTGTTGGAATGGGAGCAGATAGCTATACAAATAAATGGATGCAGCATAATGTCATGCGACATAATTATGTACACATACCGATGATTATATTACTAAATTTATAATATGTTTCAGAATTGGATTTAAAGAAAAAAAAAATGAATGAGATGCACAGTCAACTGGAAAAATGAAAAAAAAAAAGTAGAGATAAGAAATAAAATATGAGAGATAGAGAGAGAGGATAGAGTTAGAGAGAGATAGAGAGAGAGAGAGAGAGAGAGAGAGAGAGAGAGAGAGAGAGAGAGAGAGAGAGAGAGACAGAGTGAGTAGGGGGAATTTGGAAGATTTGCAGTAGTTTGAACACTTTTCCAACCATCTATGTTTCATAATTGAAAGCCATGTGTACCAACCTCAGAAACAAAATTAGCCTTCTTTTCTCTCTTACATTTCTAAAACTTCACGTTTTTCGAAGACAATGCTTTCCCTTAACAAAAAAAGCACACAAAAAACCAACAACAGAAACAAAAAAAATACAAAAAACAAACAAAAACAAAACAAAAATAAAAAAATAAAACAACAAACCATTTCTTAGCCAAAAGTTGCTGATGACGTTGAACGTTAAAAATCTACTCAACTCAACCACAGCCAAAATCATTGAAAACGTACAAGTCAACTGTTTGGTCCTATGTAGTCCTACTTAAAATAACCCACCAAGACCATGAAAACATTAAAACAAAACCGTTGGGATCTAGGCTAAAGCTAGGTTGAGATACTTAATCTGTCGTGCCTCGGCACTAGTTTGTTTATGCCTGAGGTCAAAGTGCCCTTACCTGCACCAAACGTGACGTGTAGGACACACGCGGAGACAGCAAGACAGACAAACGCCACCGCGACAGACTTCCGGTTCTTGGTCAGTTTCCAGAAACATCCGCGTCTAGGCACAGTGATCACCAGTCATATTCAACACCAGCGTGAGGTGCGGAGGAGGAATTCATTAAAAAAAAACATTCAATGAGAAAAGGGGGACAGGAAGGGCTAGAGCAACACTTGAGGAGTGAGCACAATGATATTAAAAAAAAAACACAACTAGAAACGCAATACACCGGGTCAACTTTTGTTTTTCTTTTACGAGACTTGGACCGAGATACACGTCAAGAGCACCACCATCACCACCACCACCACTACTTTCGTTATCATCATCATCATCATCATCATCATCATCATCATCATCATCATCATCATCATCATCATCATCATCATCACAACATTTGTTTATACATGTATCCCCACCTTACTAAAAACTTGAACAGATTGATACGCTTTCTCTCCCCAGCGATTTTTTTTAGCTTTGTTCAGCCTTTGCAACCTTTTCCTGTTTTATCCCTCTCGTCATTGCCTTCAAAAAAATTATCTTGCTATCCCAGCATATGGGAAATATCCTACTTGTAGGCCTATAGCCATTTGTTTTTTTTTTGTCTTTAAAAACAATCAAACAACTACTTACTCTTTTAAGGCAGAACCGAAGTTCACCTTCGCAAAAGTGTCTGCTGGAGCGACTGAGTCCATGTTGCTCTGAATGATGATGATCTGTTACGGTAATGATGGGGATGATCTGTTACAGCGATGATGATGGCCCGTTGAGTGTGTTCACAGGATATTTGGGTCTCTTTTTTTGATCAGATCAAGCCATCATTGATGTGAAAAAAAAGTCTGCGAGAAAAGCAATAAAAAAATATAATTCTTTCTTGTGTTTCACGAAAAGTTATTGGATACGTTTCAGTTATCGAGTCGTCCATCTTCATCAACTTTGATTTGTTTCCTTTTCAAATAATATTGCATGTTTTATCTCGTATGTCAATGTAGTAGTTGTATATCGGGAAGTTAACTGTGTTTTAAATCGTCGCTTACAATTATGTGAGTTTTCGTCCCTCATCCAATGACTGTCTCTCTCCCGCCCTCTGTGGTTGGTTTCTATCATATTATGTCATGGTCACCTAAGCCAATAAAGTTGTGGTTGAAGTTAGACCTACTTGAAGTTTGGCTGCAGTCAGTTGAAGCTGAGTGCTAGATAGGCCTATATTGTCTCTATTGGTGAGACTGCTACATTGGAAATAATGCATATCAGTATTGTTTTCTTCTAGGGCTGCAACTAACTTTCTGAAATATAGGTAGACAAATTTGTCCATCGCAAACTGTCACACACACAGACGCGCGCACGCACACACACACACACACACAGGTAGTAGAAAAACAGGCACACGTCATAGAAATACCTAGTGAGGCCGGTAGAAAGATAGAGAGAGGGTGGAGAGACAAAAACAGAGATAAACACACATACACAGAGAGAGACAAATGCAGACAGACGGGGAACAGACACACACATACACACACAAAAGGAGAGAGAGAGACATAAAGAGAGAGTGAGAGAGAAAGAGAGAGACAGAGACAGAGAGAGAGAGACATAAAGAGAGAGTGAGAGAGAAAGAGAGAGTACTGCAATTTTACACACAATGAAAATAATGCTAATCATAAAGTATAATAAACAATGCTTTTACAGTGTTCATTTATCTCTTTGAAAGTTGAGTTTTTATGATTCATAGATTTCGTTTTGTTCTGAAAATTTAAACCTTGCCAATTTTTTTTTATCTTTTCCCTTCCATCTGCACCTCACGCTCTCCTCTAGACTACTGATGAGAATATTATATATTATAATATGCTTTGTAAAGTTGCAACTGGCATAATTATGATTTCCTCCTATACAAAAAGACCTATCCAACGGTGACAAGTTCAAGATTGATTTTTTAAAAGTGTAATTCATTTGCAACTGCATTAAAACATGCTCAAATGCATAGTGGTAGGCCTACATGGGTACATTATAGGCCTACATTTTCCTAGTAAAATAAAAGAACAAAAGCTATCTTCTCCATTACGCCCTCTTATTGTTTTATATTATCCATACCCTTCTTATTCTCCTCTTGTTACCCTACCAACTAACTAAGCTTTCCACCCTTTAAGGATAACATTATAATTAATTAGAAAAAGGTGTGGAATTGAAGCTATTCAGTTGATACAGCTACAGATATCTTGAATTAGGAATGAAATTTGTGCCCACTTTGTTGGAGATGTTCACCAAGTAGTAACATCATCGTGTCATCTCTGAATAAACATTTGTTTTGCTCCTGCCCATTGGATGTTTTCTTCTCTGACAGTTTACAAAGCCCACAAGAAACAGTGCCGTGTAGCACTGCCTAATATTCTCGCATGATGAGCGATTACTACGCGTGCCATGCCTTCTAACTACAAGACTATTACACTGTGTAACTTCTGGGGAATTTAGATTCATTTTAGGCTACACAGTTCATACTTGTAAAATATTGCCGCATAGCGTAGAGCCACTGCGCATATAGCTGGAAACAACAATCTTCAGTCGAGGCTGAGTCTTGGCAATGGATGTCAAAGATGTTCCAGATATGGAGGAACCTGTTGGAATGGGAGCAGATAGCTATCCAAATAAATGGATGCAGCATAATGTACTGCGACATAATTATGTACACATACCGATGATTATATTACTAAATTTATATATGTTTCAGAATTGGATTTAAAGAAAAAAAAATGAATGAGATGCACAGTCAACTAGAAAAATGAAAAAAAAAAAGTAGAGATAAGAAATAAAATATGAGAGATAGAGTTAGAGAGATAGAGAGAGAGCATAAAGTTAGAGAGAGAGAGAGAGAGAGAGAGAGAGAGAGAGAGAGAGAGAGAGAGAGAGAGAGAGAGAGAGAGAGAGAGAGAGAGAGGGAGAGAGAGAGAAAGAGAGAGAGAGAGAGAGAGAGGAGAGAGCAGAGTGAGAAGGGGGAATTTGGAAGATTCGCAGTAGTTTGAACACTTTTCCAACCATCTATGTTCCATAATTGAAAACAAAATTAGCCTTCTTTTCTCTCTTACATTTCTAAAATTCACGTTTTTCGAAGACAATGCTTTCCCTTAACAAAAAAAAGCACACAAAGAAACCAACAACAGAAACAAAAAACTACAAAAAACAAACAAAAACAAAACAAAAATAAAAAAATAAAACAACAAACCATTTCCTAGCCAAAAGTTGCTGATGACGTTGAACGTTAAAAATCTACTCAACTCAACCACAGCCAAAATCATTGAAAACGTACAAGTCAACTGTTTGGTCCTATGTAGTCCTACTTAAAATAACCCACCAAGAACATGAAAACATTAAAACAAAACCGTTGGGATACTTAATCTGTCGTGCCTCGGCACTAGTTTGTTTATGCCTGAGGTCAAAGTGCCCTTACGGCCTTACCTGCACCAAACGTGACGTGTAAGACACACGCGGAGACAGCAAGACAGACAAACGCCACCGCGACAGACTTCCGGTTCTTGGTCAGTTTCCAGAAACATCCGCGTCTAGGCACAGTGATCACCAGTCATATTCAACACCAGCGTGAGGTGCGGAGGAGGAATTCATTAAAAAAAAACATTCAATGAGAAAAGCGGACAGGAGAGGGCTAGAGCAACGCTTAAGGAGTGAGCACAATGATATTAAAAAAAAAACACAACTAGAAACGCAATACACCGGGTCAACTTTTGTTTTTCTTTTACGAGACTTGGACCGAGATACACGTCAAGAGCACCACCATCACCACCACCACCACTACTTTCGTCATCATCATCATCATCATCATCATCATCATCATCATCATCATCATCATCATCATCATCATCATCATCATCATCATCATCATCATCATCATTATCATCATCATCATCATTATCATCATCATCATCATCATCATCATCATCATCATCATCATCATCATTTCATCATCATCATCATCATCATCATCATCATCATCATCATCATCATCATCATCATCATCATCATCATCATCATCGTCATCATCATCATCACGATATTTGTTTATACATGTATCCCCACCTTACTAACACCATCACTATCACTACCACAATCATTATCGCTGCATTTGAGCTCATCTTTGAAAGCATCACTTTTATCATTGTCTTCAGCATAACCAGCATCGTAAACTTCAACCGACAGTAGCATCAATATGACTTATGTATACCAACAATTCACACTTATACTCTTCCTCATATAGTTTCGTTGAGCAAGCATCATATTTTTTTTGCAAGTATAGATCATATTGATTTTTTAAATTTGATATGTATACAAAACTACATACGTTTATAAATGCATTTATTATCTTAATATCTAAACAACAATGAGTGCTACCACTGTACCAGGGATATGATATTCATACTAGTGATAACTATGTACCGTAGCTTATTGACATTGAAAAAAATGCATGAGGGTTGCTGTCTGGATATATTCTCTTTGATCAGTGTTGTCCCGAATCCAGGTATTCGTCGAATTTACCAACACAGATTCCAGAGTCAGTTTGGTAAATGGTTCAAGCAGCATCCTGAGCTCACACCCCTCTTTTCGCTTAGGATGCATCTAAGGTGTTATTAGAAGAAAGAAAACTTGAACAGATTGATATGCTTTCTCTCCCCAGCGATTTTTTTTTTAGTTTTGTTCAGCCTTTGCAACCTTTTCCTGTTTTACTCCTCTCGTCATTGCCTTCAAAAAAATTATCTTGCTATCCCAGCATTTGGGAAATATCCTACGTGTCTAGATATTTGTTTTGGTCTTTAAAAACAACAACAACAACAACAACAACAACAACAACAACAACAACAACAACAATATTAAACCATGATTGTTTTGTAATATTCTACTTACTCTTTTAAGGCAAAACCGAAGTTCACCTTCGCAAAAGTGTCTGCTGGAGCGACTGAGTCCATGTTGCTCATAATGATGGTGGTCTGCTACATCGATGGTGGTGATCTGTTACAGCGATGATGATGGCCCGTTGAGTATGTTCACAGGATATTTGGGTCTCTTTCTTTGATCAGATCAAGCCATCATTGATGTGAAAAAAAAGTCTGCGAGAAAAGAAATTAAAAAAATATAATTCTTTCTTGTGTTTCACGAAAAGTTATTGGATACGTTTCAGTTATCGAGTCGTCCATCTTCATCAGCTTTAATTTGTTTCCTTTTCAAATAATATTGCATGTTTTATCTCGTATGTCAATGTAGTAGTTGTATATCGGGAAGTTAACTGTGTTTTAAATCGTCGCTTACAATTATGTGAGTTTTCGTCCCTCATCCAATGACTGTCTCTCTCCCGCCCTCTGTGGTTGGTTTCTATCATATTATGTCATGGTCACCTAAGCCAATAAAGTTGTGGTTGAAGTTAGACCTACTTGAAGTTTGGCTGCAGTCAGATGAAGGTGAGTGCTAGATCTATAATGTCTGTGGTGAGACTGCTAAATTGGAAATAATACATATCAGTATTGTTTTCTTCTAGGGCTGCATCAGCATTTTTTCAATACATTTCTGAAATATAGCTAGACAAATTTGTCCATTGCAAACTGTCACACAGGCACACACGCACACACACACACACACACACACACACACAGGTAGTAGAAAAACAGGCACACGCCATAGAAATACGAGTTAGGCCGGTGAGACAAAAACAGAGATAAACACACATACACAGAGAGAGACAAATGCAGACAGATGGGGAACAAACAGACACACACATACACACACAAAGGGAGAGAGAGACATAAATAGAGAGTGAGAGAGAAAGAGAGAGACAGAGACAGAGAGAGAGTGAGAGAGTGAAAGAGAAAGAGAGATAAAAGTAGAGAGAAATAGAGAGAGAGAATGAGAGAGACGGAGATAGAGTGAGAGAGAGAGAATGAGAGATAGGGAGAGAGAAAAAGAGAAGGAAAGGAATAAGCATCCTTAATTGCAGTACAATTCTAGTCATATGGCTCGAAACGGACATGTACACATATAAAGCCTGAAGCTAATTCTTAGAGCAGAATGGTGAGCAACAACACTATAAATATATATATATATATAATTATAAAGGATGTTCACTGTAATATTTAGTGATAGCGCGCATTTCCTAGATACGGGTTATTACTCTAACATATATAAGAAGTTAAATGGGTCTTAATATCAAACACTTTTTAACCTTGAAAATTATTTACATACATGTAGTTGTTAAAATGGTCTGGCTCAAACTACTGTAAGTAGAACACATAAAAAAAAACGATAAGAATATGTATGAAGCGACAGGCATATTTCAAAAGCTCACACGTCCTTCAGGGTTGTTTTCCCTAGTCTGTCACACACTGGCTAGATCGTGTCATAATAAGTCTGAGGGAATGGACAACTGACACAGCACACCTAGGTTTTGGGCGTCTTTTTACACACACCTCGTTAGACAACGATAACCAATTGTCCAACATTTTTTGTTTTAGGAAGAGACGAGCAGTTAAAACAATTGTTACTTAATTTCAGAGATAACAAACCAGGCACAACTTAGCAAGTTTCCGAAAAACTTAGCCTACTCTTCAATCATGGTTTGCTGAACCTGTGTGCACAATCCTCAGAATCGCATTTGAATACACACGTCTTAAACTATAGACTCGTTGATGTGATATCCATTTGATGATACCACAGCGATGAGTTTTACCACAAACTCAACTCCCGAATGAACTTTTTC
>RQTK01002169.1:2019-13368 GCA_003991915.1 Elysia chlorotica | reverse complement strand
AAAAAAATGTTGCCGTAGACCTTGGTACAAAAAAAAATTTATCGCGCTAGAGCTTTGTACAAAAAAAATAAAACAAAATGTTGCGGTAAACTTTTTATTTTAAAAAAAAGTTTCAGTATTCGGTTTAAGCCAAAAAAGGTGTTGCGAAGGAGTTCTGGACAAAAAAAAATGTCCCGTAGAGTTGTTAAGAAAAAAAAAGTCAGAATAGAGTATCTACAGAAAAAAAGATGTTGCGATAGAGTTTGTTACTAAAAACTGTTGATATATAGCTTAGTACTAAGACTTAAGTCTCCCAGTATAGCTTGAAAAAAAAAGAACAGTAGATTTGATATGTAAAAAAGAAAGAATGCTGCAATAAAGCTTGTAATAAAAAAATGTTGCCGTAGACCTGGGTACACAAAAAAAGTTATCGCGCTATTGCTTTTTACAAAAAACACAAAACAAATGTTGCGGTAAACTTTTAATTAAAAAAAAAAAGATTCAGTATTCGGTTTGGGCCAAAAAAGGTGTTGCGGAGGAGTTCTGGACAAAAAAAAATGTCTTGTAGAGTTGTGAAAAAAAAAAGTCAGAATAGAGTATCTACAGAAAAAGAAAATGTTGCGATAGAGTTTGTTACTAAAAACTGTTGATATATAGCTTAGTACCAAGACTAAAGTCTACCAGTATAGCTTGAAAAAAAAGAACAGTTGATTTGATATGAAAAAAAGAAAGAATGCTGCGATAAAGCTTGTGAGCAAAAATATGTCGCAGTAGACCTAGGTACAAAAAAAAGTTATCGAGCTAGAGCTTTGTACAAGAACACACAACATAATGTTGCGGTAAACTTTAATAAAAAAAAAGGTTTCGGCTTTTGTTTTGGGCCAAAAAAGGTGTTGCAGAGAAGTTCTGGAGAAAAAAAAATTGTCCGAGCAGAGTTTTGATAAAGAAAAAATCAGAATAGAGTATCTACAGAAAACAAAATGTTGAGATAGAGTTTGTTACTAAAAACTGTTGATATATAGCTTAGTACCAAGACTAAGTCTCCCAGTATAGCTTGAAAAAAAAAGAACAGTAGATTTGATATGTAAAAAAGAAAGAATGCTGCGATAAAGCTTGTAACAAAAAATGTTGCCGTAGACCTAGGTACAAAAAAAGTTATCGCGCTAGAGCTTTGTACAAAAAACACAAAACAAAATGTTGCGGTAAACTTTGAATATAAAAAAAAAGATTCAGTATTCGGTTTGGGCCAAAAAAGTGTTGCGGAGGAGTTCTGGACAAAAAAAAATGTCCCGTAGAGTTGTGAAAAAAAAAGTCAGAATAGAGTATCTACAGAAAAAAAAATGTTGCGATAGAGTTTGTTACTAAAAACTGTTGATATATAGCTTAGTACCAAGACTAAAGTCTCCCAGTATAGCTTGAAAAAAAAAGAACAGTAGATTTGATAGGTAAAAAAGAAAGAATGCTGCGATAAAGCTTGTAACAAAAAAATGTTGCCGTAGACCTAGGTACAAAAAAAAGTTATCGCGCTAGTGCTTTGTACAAAAAACACAAAACAAAATGTTGCGGTAAACTTTTATTTAAAAAAAAGATTCAGTATTCGGTTTGGGCCAAAAAAGGTGTTGCGGAGGAGTTCTGGACAAAAAAAAATTGTCCGAGTAGAGTTGTGAAAAAAAAAAAGTCAGAATAGAGTATCTACAGAAAACAAAATGTTGAGATGGAGTTTGTTAATAAAAACTGTTGATATTATTATGGCTTAGTACCTAGACTGAAGTCTCCCAGTATAGCTAAAAAAAAAGAAGAGTAGATTTGACATGTAAAAAAGAAAGAAAGCTGCGATAAAGCTTGTAAAAAAGAAATGTTGACATAGAGCTAGGTAAAAAAAAAGTTATCGCGCTAGTGCTTTGTACAAAAAACACAAAACAAAATGTTGCGGTAAACTTTAAATGAAAAAAAAATTTCAGTATTCGGCTTGGGCCAAAAAAAGTGTTGCGGAGGAGTTCTGGACAAAAAAAATGTCCTGTAGAGTTGTGAAAAAAAAAGTCAGAATAGAGTATCTACAGAAAAAAAAAATGTTGCGATAGAGTTTGTTACTAAAAACTGTTGATATATAGCTTAGTACCAAGACTTAAGTCTCCCAATATAGCTTGAAAAAAAAAGAACAGTAGATTTGATAGGTAAAAAAGAAAAAATGCTACGATAAAGCTTGTAACAAAAAATGTTGCCGTAGAGCTAGGTACAAAAAAAGTTATCGCGCTAGAGCTTTGTACAAAAAACACAAAACAAAATGATGTGGTAAACTTTGAATAAAAAAAGAAAGATTCAGTGTTCGGTTTGGGCCAAAATATGTGTTGCGGAGGAGTTCTGGACAAAAAAAATGTCTTGTAGAGTCGACAAAAATATAGTCAAAATATAGTATCTAGAGGAAAAAGATATGTTGCAATAGAGTTTGTTACTAAAAACTGTTCATATATAGCTTATTACCAAGAATAAAGTCATCCAGAATAGCTTGAAAAAAAAGAACAGAAGATTTGATAGGTAAAAAAGAAAGAATGGTGCGATAAAGCTTGTAACAAAAGAATGTTGCCGTAGACCTAGGTACAAAAAAAAAGTTATCGCGCTAGAGCTTTGTACAAAAAACACAAAACAAAATGTTGCGGTAAACTTTGAAAAAAAAAAGAAAGATTCAGTATTTGGTTTAGGCCAAAAATTGTTTTGCGGAGGAGTTCTGGACAAAAAAATGTCCTTTCGCGTTGTGAAAAAAAAAAGTCAGAATAGAGTATCTGCAGAAAAAAACAACAACGTTGCTATAGAGTTTATAACACTAATGTATCAAGTTGTAAGGGGCAAACTTTTCCAAAATGTGTTGTGTTGTGTTGCTGCATGTATATTTGTATAAGTGTTTATAGAAAAATTATATTTTTATGGAATATCGTTCAGCGCCCAGCAGGCTGCAGGACTTTTGTGTCAGTGAAAATTGTGTCTTTTTCATTATGGATTTCTAGAGACTTCTTAGTCGGATGTTTTTTAAAGTTATATATCCTTAAAGATTAAACGACAAGCTTTTTAGTGATCTTAAAATGCTATATTTTAATACTTTACAAGGACTACAGTTTTTAAAAAGAACAGTGTGTGTTTAGTGTGCATTTCAAACTAGCCATTTTCGTATTCATTTCGACCATGAGAGGCATATTGAAAAACGTTCCATGTTGTGAATTTCAGTCAAAAGCCAGTTCAGTCAACAATCCCCATTGTGTAAAACAACAAGTGCGCCAGTACAGTCGGAGTGAACTGCTCCGAATAAACCGAAAGCCACATGATAGAGTTTGTTACTAAAAACTGTTGATATATAGCTTAGTAACAAGACTAAAGTCCCCCGGTATAGCTTGAAAAAAAAAAGTAGATTTAATATGTAAAAAATAAAGAATGCTGCGATAAAGCTTGTAAAAAAGAAATGTTATCGTAGAGCTAGGTACCAAAAAAAGGTATAGCGCTAGAGCTTTGTACAAAAAAAAACACAAAACATAATGTTGCAGTAAATTTAAATTAAAAAAAAAAGTTTCAGCTTTTGGCTTAGGCCAAAAAAAAAGTGTTTGTACAAAAAACACAAAACAAAATGTTGAGGTAAACTTTTAATTAGAAAAAAAGATTCAGTATTCGGTTTGGGCCTAAAAAGGTGTTGCGGAGGAGTTGTGGACAAAAAAAAGAGTTCCCCTTATATATTTTTCATTTGCTTTTAACACCGTCCAAGCTCATTCTTTTGTAAAAAAAAAATTATTAGCTTTGAAAAAGAACAACTGCACTATTCACTAGATCTTAGAGTTCTTCCCAAAAAGTCTCTATTTTTTAATATCAGTGGAAGATGCTCAGAAAAGATGGTTACTAACACGGGCGCACCTCAAGTTTGTGTTCTTTCTCCAGTTCTATATTCAATGTACACTAATGATTACAGGGACATGGAAGAAAACACTCGCTTTATTAAATTTGCCGATGACAGAACTCTGCAAGGCCTTTTAAGCACCCCAGAGGACGGTTATAAGGCTGAGGTAAAAAAAAAAAGTTTCACGAGTGGTGTAGAGAGAACTTCCTGACAAAAGAAATTATTATTTTTTTTTTAGGATAAAGAAAGTTAGAGTGATTCCTCTCTCAACTGAAGACATGACTGGTACAATATTTCACAGCTACAAATATTTAGGACCGACAATAGATTCCAAGTTAAGCTGGCATGTTCATAAAAAAAATCATAAATGTAAAAATAAAAACAAAAGATAAATTATTAAGAAAACACAATAAATATAATATAAAAAAAAAATATTGACATAATTATACAAGGAAACCATAGAAAGCAATATTTGTTTTAGTATCACTTGTTGGGTAGGTTAAAATCTTCAACAGATAAAATTAAAATAGATAGCTAAAAAATATTTTAACTACACCTACCACCTAAGGAACTCGTCATAAAACAATATTGCGTATTTGAGAGCTTGTAGCTGTGTGTGTGTCTGTGTGCGTGTGTGTGTGAGGCGGGGGGTGGTTATATGTTTAAACACTTCTCGGTTAATCTCGAGTCATCATTCATGTTCTTGTAATGTTTCTCCAAATGTGTATCGATTTTAGTTTCTCCCAAAAGTTCTATCGTTTTTTTAGTTTCTGTGTAACCGTGTCAGTTTATTATAACAATATGTGTGCAACACATGTAATACACCTAACATGCCCAGGCCGATTTTCCTTCAAAGGAAGAAATAAAGGTTCATCTTATATTCAAATATTCTAGACAGTTCATTCAATCATAGTAAAAAGAAACACTCGTGTTGAAACAATTTAGATTGCATGATTGTTTATCATTAAGTTGGATCATTTGTTATGAAAACTCAATAGATGTAATTTTAACAAAATATTGACTTTATTCTACAAGGAAACCATAGAAAGCATTATTTGTTTTGGTATCACTTGTTGGGTAGGTTCAGCTCTTCAACAGATAATATTAGAATAGATAGCTAAAAATATTTTAACTGCACCTACCACCTCAGGAACTCGTCATAAAACAATATTGCGTATTTGCGAGCTTGTAGCTGTGTGTGTGTCTGTGTGCGTGTGTGTGTGTGTGTGTGAGGCGGGGGGTGGTTATATGTTTAAACACTTCTCGGTTAAACTTAATGTGTTTTTTTCTGTGCACGTGTTAAGAGTCATCATTCATGTTGTTGTAATGTTTCTCCAAATGTGTATCGATTTTAGTTTGTAACCGTGTCAGTTTATTATAACAATATGTGTGCAACACATGTAATACACCTAACATGCCCAGGCCGATTTTCCTTCAAAGGAAGAAATAAAGGTTCATCTTATATTCAAATATTCTAGACAGTTCATTCAATCATAGTAAAAAGAAACACTCGTGTTGAAACAATTTAGATTGCATGATTGTTTATCATTAAGTTTTATAATGTAAAATGTAATCGTATTGCCTTATTATTCCATGTGTATTTTTGTTGTTACTAGTTTATTTTTCATTAATTTTCTTATTTTGTTTACATTCGTTTAACGATTGTCTCGTTTATATAAAACTAAATCATCAACAGAAAGTAAATAACAATGAAGGCATTTGAAGAAGACAACTGTTTTAATAATTATATCAAGTGCTTTGCAAAAAATGTAACAAGAAAATAAAAGTGCAAGCGATAAATATACAGCACTATAAAACCATTTTATTCAGGGCTGTTGAATATATATGTCAGTGTAAAACAAGAAGTAGAAAAAAATTAATCATTTTTATGAAAACTTAATTTTTAAATGAAACTGAACTTAACATAAATGGACATTAAATTTGTATGGGCTTTACATTCGTTCAGAAGAGTTACAAGTAGCTAGGAAAACACGAGATAATAGCCTAACCTTGTTAAAATTGTAAAAGTATGGGGAAGTATATTATGAAGAAAATTGTGCTTATACGTTAATTTGCAAAATCTCATCGCTAAAGATTCATGGGATGTTTTATACTAAATATGGTTCTTTTTGTTTTGGGCTGTGTCAAATATAAATTTCTTGACAAGCCAATTATTGTGTAAGCTTTTGTCGGCAGTATTGATCTGAACAGCTCAGAGACTAGGACTTGCCGACCAGCGATGTGGGTTCGAACCCGCGAGTAGGAATGCTTCAAAGTGAGCTTTTATAATGAGGCTGACTAATTGACTACCGTATGTTGCAAGTTGAGATCACTCAGTGTTTGTCAGAACAAGATCCGTTTTACACATAGACATTCGGGAAGAAGTTACGAATTGTTCGGGTTTTTTTTAGTAGGCTATTTCTTTAATAAAACAATAATAGTATTAAGGACTTTTTGCATTGTAGAAAAAAAACATCTAGGTATTATTGCAAACATACAAGTTCATGCTGCTGTCATAAGAATGAAACTAAAGAGTCTGGCTTTAGTTGAAAAACCGAGTTTTTTTTTGTTTCCTGTGTCGAAATTTATGAAATCTTCACAGTTCACTTAAACTATCACCACAAGACCAAGTTCATTACACCTCTTTTAGGTGAATTTTAACTGAAAGCTTTATTTAGTATATAAAGTAACGTGGGGATGGGCTTCCGGTAGAACAGCATTTTTGTGTAATCACATAAAAACTTCCAAAAAAACAATTCAGGTTACATATTCAAACAGCGTTTTGCTTTTCATCATTTAATTCATTTTAGCTTTTATTCTTGTACGTGAGTACTTTCTAATCACAGGTTTGAAAAAAGTAATTTGAAATGTACCTTGATTTGTCACTGTACAGCTCTAAAAAAGCTACCTGACTTGATACAAAAATAATAGATCTCAAACAATGTGCACCACCATAGAATCGATTTTAGGGTCAAATCTACATTGAATCATTAATAATTTATATAAAGCCAATTATGAATTTATGTAACAAGCAAATGAAAAAGCAACCTTTAAATATACAGTACCATAAACAATTATTGAGCGTTGTTAAACATTCGTCAAACAGGCAACAAATGTAATCACCTTTTAAATCAAATCTAGTTATAATAATTCGACTTGACTTAGATCTAACACAAGTAGACGATATTTTAACCAAAATTAAGCATTAACATGTTTGGCGTTACATTCGATCACAGGAAAAGCCATTAGCTATAGCAATGAGAAATCATACATGCTAACCATGTTCACATAAATATACAAGTGAAGTAAAGTTTTATTCCTTCAATGAATGCATGTATACACATGAAATAGAATCTATGGGGAGACTCCAGGTACAACTGCATTACAGGGAGTCACATAAAAACTGAAGCGAAATTATTCGAGTTTTATATGCAAGCAGAGTTTTTGTTTCATAGTTTATTTTATTTATTTAATCTTATTTGACATAGGTACAAATGTACCCCGTTGCGCAGCTAAAATTAATAACGAAAGGCCTTGCATTACAAATTGGTATAAAGACAAACAGATAGCAGTAATGTGGAGCATCAAATAAAATCAAATTTAGGGGTCAAACATATATTGGATCATTATGAAAGCCTGTTCTCCATTTCACATTTTAGACACCTTTAAAGCACAGATCACTCATATTATAATAGAAACAGAAAAGAGCTGCAACAATATGATTTAACATAACATGTTTGACTATATATTCGCATTATGAGCAATAGACATCGACGTTTTAGCCATTGAGAAGTAAATGTGTGTAATTAACCACCTTTTGTTATATCAAGGATTATAGAGATGATCCACACGGCACTAATCCTAAAATTATAAAATAGCATTTCCAAACCATCTGCAAAAAAAATTAAGACAACATTTTTAGGTAACGGTGCAAGATATTCGATGCAATGTCATTCTTTATTCAAGCAGTCGTTTTACGCAAAGATTGATGGTAATCCTCTTCCCGAAGAAAGAATGTAATTTTAAATTTAAAAAATTGTAAATACAAATTTAAAAGTATTAATAATCCTTTGAGGCTTGCATCAGTAAAATATAATCGAATGACGCAAATCGAATGAATATCGCTTGCTGACAGGATGATGACAAGGTTTGATAGTGAGTTAAGTTGGTTTTGAAACGCCCAACGTTAGAACGTTAGTAGCAAGGCTACAGTGTGGACGGATCGCGAGACTAACGTTTGACAATGTTACGCACTGCTACACAAAGACAGCAGGGATCACAGGACGTCCTAATTGGTCACATTATACTAACACCGGCCTAACCAGTAGGGGTCGAATTTTTTACAAATGCTCTGCAAACAATCGTGGGTTTTGAATCAGAGTTGATTAGAAAACGCGCAATACCACTTTCACCGATCTACTACCCCCACCCCCACCCCCCAAAAAAAGGAAATCAAGCTGTCCAATGAAAAGTATTTACATTAAAAATGCTCTGCAAACAATCGTGGGTTTTGAATCGGAGTTGATTAGAAAACGCGCAATACCACTTTCACCGATCTACTACCCCCCACCCCCCAAAAAAGGAAATCAAGCTGTCCAATGAAAAGTATTTACATTCTCTTAGACCTGCGTGAGTTGGTTGATTGAAGTCTAACGTCAGCAATAATGTATGCTATATTGGGGACAGATCACAAGACTAAACGTCTGACAGTTTTACGTGCTGCCGCGTCATTTTATTCCACTGATGCACGCTTAAAAATGGGGGAGGGGGGAGGCGAATTGACGCGAGTGGTAATAAACAACACGGTTGTCTTTTTGTTCACACAAGAAAAAGATATAAAAAGAGAGATACAGAGAGACGGAGAGGGAGAGAAAGAAAGAGAGGGGCATAATCAGAAAGAGACAGACAACGACATAATACTAATGGATAAAAGGTTAAGTAATTAAATTTTTTAACCAAAGTAAGTTATGACTATATGCGATAAAACAATTACATTTAACAGTTCCGTAAATGATTCAGACTATCAAGAGCAAAAAAAAAAGACAGAAGCTCTCGCATCATCAGCTGCCCCCCATTTTCACAAATCACAAACCCCAATCCCGGAAACATACCCTGAATTTGGAAAAAAATGTAATCCCTTAACACAAATCATGTTCGAGTCGATAAAGATCAAAACTTTTTCTAAAAAAATATTTTAAAGTCAGTCGTTAATTTCTTACAAACCTATGAAATTTTTATTTTCTTTTTAACAGGAACTCTATTTCCTAGAGACTTCGACTAGGAACAATTACTTTGCGTCTAGATAACATTAATTGTAAATAAAATCTAAACGGTTTAAGCCATGACAGAACCAAACTTAAAACAAAAAGTACTAAATTTTCAAGCAAGACGACAAACCTGTAAAAAAAAATAAAATAAACTTCAGATAATGTAAAAAACAATAGAAATTGATCCATTTTAAACAGGGATTTTAATTCTGCCTCAATACAAAAAAAAAAAAAAATGAATAAAGATGAATTAAGGACCTTTTCATTTATCCTTAAAATACAATCAACACGATTTCTCTCTAAAAGGAAAAAAAACTGCGCATCTCTCTGATTTCACTGTTGTACCACGTGAGGTTGAGTGCAGTTACTGAAGTGAAGGTTAGTGAATTAGTTGGCATGCGATTATATATTATAATAATAACAGTACGGATACAACAGTGAAATGTGATAGATGCGCGCCTTTATTTGCGATAAGCAATAATTTGTTTTTCAAACGGTATGTATAATTAAATCATATAAATGAATAATAGTTTTGCCAATTCAAAAGTCAAGCTTATAGGATGATGGCAAGTTCTTTGCAACGCAAAATTTCAATATTAACTGTGCTAATTTAAACATTTCCAAAGAGGTTCGCCTTTGTTTAGAGCCAACTGTAAAACTGAACGTTAAGGCTTAGGACTTATCGGAAAAAAAACAAAAAATATCCGGTACATTACATACGCATGAACAGAAATTGACACCTTGCAAGGCTCAAAATACTAGACAAAAATTGAACCAAAATATACCAATAAACCCTCGACGCTCTGGGAGAATATTGTATTTAACCATAATGAGATTTCTATGGAGTCATAATTATCCTGAAATACAACTGAAGCCATGGTGGGTAGATAAAGGAAGTTATGTACCATTGATTCATCAAACAGAAATACACAGTAAATTATGTTTCTCTTTCAATGTTCAAAATGAGTACAAACAACTTTTTAACCCTATACCTCTCTTAACCCTTTGAAGTGAAAATTGTGATGAAAAGATTATATAGGTGCTACGCCGGTTCCATGGCCAATCATACGTCGTATCTCCGATCCAAATAAAAATGTCTTTAGAGAGACAGGGAAACAGTACGGGAGTTAGACAAAAGAGAGAGAGAGAGAGAGAGAGAGAGAGAGAGAGAGAGAGAGAGAGAGAGAGAGAGAGAGAGAGAGAGAGAGAGAGAGAGAGAGAGACAGGCAGACAGAGAGAGAGAGAGACGGACAAACAGTCAAACGGACAAGACGACAGTAATCTTTTTATTCGTGCCAACGACATCAATATAACATAGACTATTTTATACGGGCCCCATTACAAATGGTTGAAAAATGTACGACTGCCACACAGAGTGAGGATGCCATTATTTCTGTCGCAGACGATCACATACTGACACTGACTAAACCAATAATGTGGACGAAATCGGACAAATACATTTGCGACCAAATTGATTTGGAAATGGGAATCTCTTGTTAGGAAGACCGTTGCTCTATCACAAAGGCCAGTTGTCCCCCAAGAGGAATACGGCCAGATTTGATCTGGCGAAGAAGGTTCACGATTAACCCTAAAACCATCTCGTTTAAATAGCTAAAAGTCCAGTATTTATAGGGATGGATCTTAATTTTAGGGTACACAAATGTTCAAAAAATGTGATATTCTTTGAATCCTTTAGAGAAACATTGAGTGTCCTGTTAAACAAGCACATAATTCTGCAGGTCTCTCAAACCAGAATATACGTGAATTTCTTTTGGATTCACTCTGAACTGTAAAGTATCAAGCAAGGTTTAAAAACTGCAACGAAATGTCTTAGCTTTTAACACAACGTTCAACTTTGATGCAAGTCAGTTTTCATTGTTTTAACAAAGCGTTTTCTATGAATGTCCAAGTGATACTGCGCAAAGTCTGTGAATAACGTCTGGCTCATCACAAGAAGAACAGGCCAAATGGTGAGGCTGGCTAGAACTGAAGTCTTCAATTGAACTATGACTGGTTCACAAATCTAATGGTGTTGACATATTGTGCTTCCGTCATGCATGGTAAAGTTGAGCAGTCGGGCAGTGTTAGACATAGTGTAGCTCCTCGATTTCAATCTGCATTGTAACCAACTTAATGTACACAATGTTTGTTTCTGGCTGCGTGTCCACTGTGATTCTCATCCAAGCTGGAGGGCGTCTCTGTTCTGAAGGCTAGTCGGGGTGCACA
>RQTK01002166.1:0-13433 GCA_003991915.1 Elysia chlorotica | reverse complement strand
ACGCGTGAGCAGTGTATGTGCCACCACACAGAGAGGCCGCGGTGATACCAGGAGCTACCATGTGTTCGTGGGCCCCATTACTCTGACTCCGTCCAAACTAGCTAGGTCTAACTCTGCAACGTCAATACATGTGAAGTATTACACAGAACTTTCACTGAATCCTCTTAACAAAGATTAAAAGCAATGTGACTATCCCCTCCCTTGTTTGGAGCGAATGCTTAACAATAATTATGCTGTGTGGACACCAAAGGACGCCAACTCCTAAGTGATGGGTGAGAATGATGCATGTGATGTTGCGTTAAACTGCGTTTTCAAACTTGGGTCATCAAACCCTCTAAAGGTTCGGCGATATTGCAAGGTTTGCTCTTTTGTTTTTTTTTAACTAAGAGAAAAAGTTTAACTGGTTAATTAGTGGTCTCAGTATTTCGCTGAAGTTTTCGACCGGGCGCTACTGGAAAAACTCCATGGCTGGAGTAAGTCCAGATTGACTCAGACACAGTGACCAGTCTAGCAGAGTGTGTTGAATCTAAGAATTAACTTTGGTAATTTTTTTTTTGTTGATATTGTATTATTTGCTGTTTTGTTTTGTTATGTTTTAGTTTTCCTGTTCTTGATCATCAACTTTGGGAGTGCTGTTTTTATCGGACTTTTCTCTTGAAAATTTTGCATTGCGAAATAATAAAAGGGAATGGGTTTTAAAGTTGCCAGATACATCGAGGAAATAAAAAAACAAAACAAAAATCAAACGCAAGTGTAGTTGCACTTTTTACAACACAATTATTAGAGAGAGAGAGAGAGAGAGAGAGAGAGAGAGAGAGAGAGAGAGAGAGAGAAAGTCCTAATAATCTATTAACCCACTAAACTCTTAGGCAGTTTTAAAAATGGAAAGCAATGTTAAATTTCTTAAAAGCTAAATGGATTTTAATAGTATACAGCTCCAACTTGGAACTATTCGAATGTAAAAATATGACGAGAAAAACAAGAAACACTGAAGTAGGACCTCAGATTCCTCCATTCGGGAGTAGGAAAGCATCATCTAATCTTGACATTTCTTAAAAGCGTAGCTTGCTTATAAACATGTGGTTGGCTTTAGACCTGCAGCTCCCAATAGAGACAAAGCTTGAACTGACCAATATATTTTCACACTTACCTCGTCGCCTAAGTACTCAATCTCAATGTCTGTCGGGAGGAAAGTAGTCACGCGGATCTGCGACCTCGCGCGGAGGAATTCGGGAAAATCACTCATCGGGGAGTGGAATCTGGCGGAGCAATACGGGTAGAGGTCAGAGCTGGTCACATCCGGCGGTCTCCTCCACCGGAACCTGCCGCGGCCGGAAGTTGGTTGCTGGTCTTGACGTCTGGGTGATGACTGCATTAATTAGATTGCAGTTCTCTCGCGCGAACAGGACTGCGCGTTCTTTTTGTTTGTTCGTTAGATCTCTTGAGCTCGGTCAGTCCATGAAGTTAGTCCAGGTTTGTCTGGCGTCTGTGGTGTGCTGAGAACGTTTGTCCCAATGAAGTGAAGTCTCAGCAAAGAAAACGTTTTTGGTCCGTGTAATGCGAACATGAAAATCTCCAAGTACAATGTAGTTGGTGTCGAACTGAACTATGGCTTTCGCATTTATTGTTCAGAAAGGCTCGTAGAGGAAAATCTATTTTTGGAATTTGTTATATATCTGTAAAAATGAGGGGCTATCATAAACTTTCGTCAAACTGAATTGTCGTTATTTCACTTTTTATCCTTTAAAAAAAAAAACAATGTGGATGCTAAAATCAATTTGATGATTATCATGTCACTTTAAAAATAACAATCACTACAGAGAGGCAGCATATAGATCTACAGAAATAAAGTTCAACGCAAATCTCTGATAAGTGTTGGTGAGTGTGTATATCAAACGTACTTTGCACAAACATATATTTTTGAAGCGTCTAACTCTTAGTTACACTTTACATAGTCTCTAATACGTCACTATATCATATTGATCACAATAAAAGTTTTGTTATATGCGATCCTGGAATGTGCATAATGAGTAGGTATAACCGCACAATTCAGATGCATTTCAATACACAAACAAATATCAGCCCTGTGCATTTGGTTTTCTTTTTGTTTTTGTACAAACGAACATGCATCTGAATGCAAAATGTGAGTACGTTTTTTCTTACCATTTGAATTTCTCCAATTTCAATTCTTATATATTTCTTCACGTTGAAGAAAACCTCAGCAAATAGTTACGATTCAGTACAAGACATTTTCATCATCATTACTGTTATAACTTTTTGAAAAGCTTTCTATTAAGTGAAATTGATAGCGGTACATAAATTTATTTACACTGTTTAGAAGCTGTAGAAATAACTTTAAAAAATTAAATGTTTTTTAAATATGTGCACATCATTATGAAATTTAAAAAAAAAGATAATATTCGATACGACTCAAATTAAGAACATGAATAACAATCGATACCAATATTATTCACAGATTATTCCAGACAGGTTTAGTCTCGTTGATAAAGATCCTTACTCGAATATAGGCCAACTTAAACTCCTTCTCCTTAAGTCAGCAACTAAATAATGGATTTTTTAGCTCAAGGCTTTAGGATCTTGCTTGGCTTGTTGATAGCGAATAGACTGGCGCCTTCTAAAACGAAACCAATGGTTTCTCTCAAGGCTAAACTGTTCTGCTAAATTGTCTGGTACATTATTAGCATTTTTATTATCTAGCTCAGTAGGTGCTGTGTGCACGTCATTTAAACTTTCCATGTCACGCTTGATTGATTCGCTATCCATTGCGGCTTACACGGTGCCTTGAACATACGTTCACTACTTGGTTTACTATTGAAGTACAAATTCCAATGTTTTATACGGTCATTTCTTGGTTTACTATTGAAGTACAAATTCCAATGTTTTATACGGTCATTTCTTGGTTTACTATTGAAGTACAAATTCCAATGTTTTATACGGTCATTTCTTGGTTTATTATTGAAGTACAAATTCCAATGTTTTATACGGTCATTTCTTGGTTTAGTATTGAAGTACAAATTCCAATGTTTTATACGGTCATTTCTTGGTTTACTATTGAAGTACAAATTCCAATGTTTTATACGTTCATTACTTGGTTTACTATTGAAGTACAAATTCCAATGTTTTATACGGTCATTTCTTGGTTTAGTATTGAAGTACAAATTCCAATGTTTTATACGGTCATTTCTTGGTTTAGTATTGAAGTACAAATTCCAATGTTTTATACGTTCACTACTTGGTTTACTATTGAAGTACAAATTCCAATGTTTTATACGTTCACTACTTGGTTTAGTATTAAAGCGCCTCAACTGAAGGAGGGTGCACGTTCTAATGTTTGATACGTTCATAAATTGGCTTAGAATTGAAGCGCCTGAACTGAAGGAGGTTGCTGCTTACTGCTAGGTATGCCTAACACGATCCTATGAAGTATGATCACTGTTTCTTCATTTTGTCTTATAAACATTAACTTGGTTTGTAACTACAAATAGGTCATTCGGTATGACGTTGGTCTCTGTTTAAACCGCTGTACTTAGCTTTTTTCCTCAATATAACAGCATATTTAGATCTAGCAAGTAAAAAAAACCGCGGACACTCTTTACAGGTCCATTACTATTGATTCAAAGTTGCCACCATGCACAGCCACGCGTAATTGACTTATTTATCTTATCTCAAACGTACGGCCAAAAAAAACAATAAATGTGTATCCTGTGTACTACCCGATATTGATCAAAGTAGACATCAGTTCACCTCCCAATAAGTGGATCGTGCCGATCATTATCTTTTAGCTTTCTCTTTGAAAGAATTCATCCTGTTATAATTATTTAATTATATATATACTGATTCAACTACTCACAGTTATGTCGTTGCGTCCACAATGATCATAAAACTAAAATGTGTATTCACGATTTTATAACGTTTGGTATTGTTTGGCAGAACATGGTACATACTTCAGCGGTCATAAACCGATTCCACCTTAATCTCTACTCGGACAGATAAGAGCTTCATGCTAACCTGTGAATAGGCTTGCCCTAATCTCTGATAATGGTTTATCAATTCATCAAATAAGGGCTGGGATAGACAGTGTTGAGGAGGGATCACAGCCACAATAGAACCGACATAATTTATAGGTATTGTATAGTAAACACTCTATCTGGTGTGAATAGGCCTTCATATGACCATGTTCAATTCATAGCCTAAAATAAATTGTTCAAAAATTAATGTTACTTTCAACCATGATAAAAATCTTTACAGGTATTGCAATCATGCATCAATGCAATGGCTATTTTTTTAAATATCGATATATGCTTTTGGTAGAGAAAAATTAATGTGTAAACTTATTGTATAATACTGTATTGTTAAACATGGTCGTTGCATCGTTAGAACCAACGGAGATTCAAGTGATCTATCTCTTTGTTTACTGAGATACATATACGCGCAGGCTATGTCCAATTGGTCACCGCTGAAAAAACAAAAATAGTTTGGGTTATGAGATTTTATATGGCGGCTTTCGCAGTTCAAGTCGTTATCATAAAGCATGAATTTTAATGGCCTCCTCTCCAGTCTGCAGCGCTAACGACTGAACTCACTATGTTGAACACTTGTGTGAAACTGTCTGTATGAAGCACAATTCACGACCAAAACGACCATGGACTCCAGGAAATCAACTATTTTTTGTCTTAGCCCACTTATATGATTTATGTTGACATTCAAATCACAAATTGCTCTAATCACAGTCTTGTGCTATACTCTACCTGTTTTTAACTTTCCGATAAATAAATTCAGTCCGCACAAACAATCTTTAAAAGAACGGGAAAAGTAAATAACAATACTAGGATAGCACCTTAACGAAAATTGGGCAAAACAAATTGTTTTTGTTGCAAGATGTATAAAACAAGTACATCGCCATGTACTCTATGTTAGACTGTACTTACACTGCATGCGTAGCAACAAAGGTCCAAGAGAAGATCAGGGGATATTTCCAAGCTTATGTTTTACCTCAGTGTCTTTAGATTGGCAACACAAATACTCAGTTTTCAAGGAAAATGTTAGATCAGTGACCTTAAACAGTGTTTTCTCCGACCGCCAAGATTGATATTCACGTAATATAATTACAAACAAACACATCAATCGCTCTACAGCCGACTTGTATTGAGATAAATAAACTGTCACATAAACCACTCAATTATCAAATGAACAAGCGATTAAAAAACTAAGAAGTACTCCAAGAAACGAACCATGGACGACAAAGCTGTCTACACTCGAGCTATCGTTAAACTGTAGCAAAACTTCAACGGAGTGGGTTTTAAAGAGAAAGAACCAAAACAATTAACTCAAGAGTTACAAATGAATCCATTCGGAAACTAGAAAGGCTGCGCCTTCCCTGATTTTTCTGCTCCAGTTGTCTTGAAGTCTTTAAAGACAGACCAGAGCAAAGAAAAAAATCTTCGCCTTTCATAGAAAGTTCGAGAATCAAGACATTACCCCAGATCAATGCAGAGTTGCGTTTTTAATTTGATTTTTTCTTCAACTCAATTAATCGATATACTGATCCAGAAAATCAATCTAAAACTTGCTATATTGATTAATGTGTTTGTCTAATAATACTGGATGACAGTCCAGGATGATTTTTGCTAGTAAAATATCTTCTCAGTTGGATTTTTTCATTTTTATTTGTTAGTCGGTATTGTTAGGGCAATCGTTGACTGCAATAGTAAAGGCAAATTCCAAAACTTAAATTAAATTTAAAGTGCATTATTGTTCAAAAGTCTGCGCGATCTTGGAAAAGAGTCAAGACACATACAATGCATACAACGTTAATTCAAACGAAAAAGACTTGAAGAATGTCCGAAGTTTTGCCGTGTTTTTTGTTTCGTTTTTTTTTCGGTTTTTTCTTTTTTGTTTTACAATCATAAAACCAATAGATTTCAACTTTTTTTTTTCTGCTATATTAAAAAAGTTATCATTTTCATTTTCATAATCATTTAATTATGTGAAACATTTTTTACCGTATTCGATTATTATCAAATCATTTAAATAAATCGTTTGAATCAAAAGTATTGCATTCTTCTTTTCATTTTCATTTCCGAACTTTGTTTCCCACGTGTAAAATACAAAGGTTTACGTGTCTAAGATTCTACTATTTGTCCGCAACTGGAAAACACATTGTAGACAACACTCCTGAACAAATGATTATCGTCACAAAAATGTATAAAGTTGTGAAACATACCCTTGTTTTTCTCATTGAGTGCGTCAATAAGACATGCAAGAAATAAAGAGTTCTTTCTGTTCTTTAAGTCGCCCAAGTGAACTGCTATTATTTTCCTTGTTCAGGAAAAACATGCTCGCGAGAGCTTCTAAAAATCAATTGCCTGGAATTTTTAATACCTTTCACACACACATCAACATAGTAATGACACGATTTGTTAAGATTTTCAATTTTTCTATTAATGCCGCCACGACAAGCGCCATGTACATGTACTCTTTTATGTCAATACTTTCCTTGGCTGAATTTCGATTTCATACGTTAAAAAAACCACATGCTTTAGATTGTGTGGTCCTTTGATAATATCCCGTTTTAAAGGCTGGTCTTAGAGTTAGACTGTAGGGATACAACGCGTAAATCTTTAGGACGGACAAGAAAAATTTGAGCGATAAGAAAATGTGAAAAGGCAGCATGTAACAGTGTCTAGTGAAAAAAAGGTATGTTTGGCAAATAATCATTTTCAATCAAAGTGTTTGGCTGAGACTTAGTAGCAGTTATACAAACAAAATGGTTTGAACGCCAGTGAAGCGTGTAAATTCTGTATAAGTTGTCGATTTTGTACAACACCGCATCAGTCAAAGGCCCTTTGAACGCCACAGAGAGCAGCAATGAAAGCGCCCGTCTCTGATTTATGTCTACTCGAGCAGTGTTTGGTCTCAGGAGTCATTTCTTTGATGAAAGATCGAACTGGATACAGGTAGCGATCGATTTTGACAATTTATGTTATGTACAAAACCAACTGGTCTTTTACAAACTGCATGTATCTGCAGATTTTGTGTTTTATCAGTGTAAATACTTATGCGTGTATCGCGTATGCTAGTATCGTAGACAGGCTAAGAAAACGATAAAAGATTTACTTCAATTGGCTATATCAATATCAGTGTGTTATTAAATTTTTATAAGAACCAGTTGCAATTTGTCATTAAAAAACTGGTAAAACTTAACAGGAACTGTGTAGTAATGCTTGTGAGAAACTCACATTCTTTTTCTTCTTTTTCTTCTTCTTCTTCTTCTTCTTCTTCTTCTTCTTCTTCTTCTTCTTCTTCTTCTTCTTCTTCTTCTTCTTCTTCTTCTTCTTCTTCTTCTTCTTCTTCTTCTTCTTCTTCTTCTTCTTCTTCTTCTTCTTCTTCTTCTTCTTCTTCTTCTTCTTCTTCTTCTTCTTCTAACAGGAACTGTGTAGGAATGCTTGTGAGAAATTTACATTCTTTCTTGATAAATAGGTCAAGGTTATCATACGACATGGATAGCTATCTATATAGATTCTCCCAATTTTATCTATGTATCTTCCATTGCTATCTATATGTCTTTAAATGCTATCTGTATGTCTTAAATGCTATCTGTATATCTTAAATGCTATCTATATATCTTTAAATGCTCTCTAACTATTTTTTTTCCGTCTATGAGTACTGATCTATCTACGCAATACTGTGTTTAATTATAGAACTTCAATTTGGCGTTTTCCTTTACCGTTTCTTCATGTATTCCTTTTCGGCACAGTTAGCTGATATAACGGTTTAGCGTATTATTCATCATTTATTAATCCTTTATTGTACAGTAAAAGAACCCGTGGCACAAAAGTTTAGTGCCAAGATGAAGTGGAGAGAAGAATCTTAATTGTAAATGTATGACACTTATCCGACACCTGTTGTAGGTTTGTTGTATTGACATTAATCTTCTTTCACCAGGTATGCAAACAGATAAGATAATAACGACACGATAGATGGGGAAAAATCAGGAATTCTATGGAATGGACCTCCTTCTTTGTTTGTTTTTCTGTTTTTCTTTTGTTGTGTATATTGTTGTTTTGTTGTTGTTTTTTTTGCTTGTTTGGGGGAAATGGGGGGGGGTGTACGCGCATGTGTTTATATATAAACGAAATTAAATTCACAGGGAAGCCTTTCTCTATCACGGTCTTAATTAACCTGTAATTGTTGGGGTTCAACTTCCTCCACAGGCACCACAATGCCCTCAGTGCTAAATCTGAACAACTCTGAGGTTTTTACTGTAGCAAAACACAGCACTTAATTAATCCAAATAAACAGGCCTTGAGCACAAAGAAAAAAAAAACTATTCAACGTTAGCTGTGTTCGACTTTTGCTTTGAATACAAGTGGGCTATAGGAGAACAAGAAAAAGAAGAAAAAGAAATAGCCTATCAATAATAGACAATGTTATTATCAATTGGAAGTAGGGTGCCCTCTGGGCAACTGAAGCTTTGAACCCAGGATGAAAGGCATTGTTATTGTTTACCAGTGTTTGAAACATTCCATTGTCATGGACACGGGTCTACAGGTGATTCCGGACTACCTGGTGCGACATGAAATTGGACAAAGGGAAAGCGATGGCCTCTAAAACCTAGCGGTTTTAAGTACAAGTATTATTGATGGTGCTTTCGTTGTTTATTTGTTTTTTGGTGTTGTTGGTGATGGAATTATTGCTTTTCTTCACAGATAACCATTAAGACATTGAAAATAAGCAACAAATGCTGAACGAGACATGCCTTTTAAGGAATCTTAGTAAACCTTTAAGTTGATAATTACCTAAAGAAAGGCGGTTCAGAACTACTGATCGCGAGTCGAACAAGAACAAAGAGAAATTAATGTCTCCCTAAACCCAAAGGGATATAATATTAGTGTTGGTCCTTTTGTTGTTGTTACTAACGCTGGGAGTGTTGCTGTTGTAGCCTTTGTTGTTGTTGTTACTGTTGCTGCTGCTGCTGTTTTGTGGTTGTTACTGTCAATGTCGTAGCTATTTTTGTTGCTCTAGATATTGTTTTTGCTGTGCCTGTTTTTGTTTTTATTGGTGTTTTTGTTGGTGTTGTTGTTTGTGTTTATTTTGTACAAAGAACCACTAAGACTCAAAGAATGCTCTTAGTATGGTCAAAAGATAACGTAAGAAACGCGCCTTCTGATAAATAACATCCAATCTTTTAAACGATAAACATTTTAACAAAAAGGAAATTATCCCATTACGACAAATACCCCACTCAAAGAACGACTTAATGCTAAGCATACATTTCAGGTCAGATCCGCATCAATCCAACTAGGAACCAAACACGAGAAAAGTTTTACTCTCCAGATGGTAAACCACATTTAGATCCAACTAGGAACCAAACACGAGAACAGTTTTACTCTCTAGATTTTAAACCACATTTAAATCCACAAGCAGAACGAGTTTCATTATTTACTTACATTATCTTCACCACAAAACGATTAACTAGTCACGAGTCACTAAAACAAGTCAGTCCTTTAGTTATCTGCCTGTTATCTCGAATCAAGCTTCGATCTGACTTAACATAACTCATTAACTGCATGCAGTGTTACATCTTAGTTAGTTATCTGCCTGTTATCTCGAATCAAGCTTCGATCTGACTTAACATAACTCATTAACTGCATGCAGTGTTACATCTAGGCCGTAATACCTGCACTAGAATCCGCTAACGTTAAACGAATCCTCACAGATCGTGAATCAGCCCCGAGTGAAAGTAGAGGTCGGGGATCAGCGCAGGCCCTGAAACCAGCGGACCGCCGTAGCAATATTGATACAATTAACACAATGAGAGATAACCAGATTTCTATCGCATAACAAGTCCGGTAAGCTAAAATACTCTATTCACCGAACTAATGACCTGAGCTATTATAGGAAGCCGACTCGCCGAGCCTACGCCTTAGGATCGGGGTCCAGGATAAACCAAGCGGCAATGCACCAGACCGGCAGGGCAAGAACAATGTTTATTCTGGATCCACACTCGATTAGGAATAATCAGAGATCACGGCGAGAGGCCCTGGGTTAGCGGTTTATGGTTTGTAGACAGGTTTGAAGACAAACTTTCCCCCGTGCCCGCTCCACTCACAATCTGTGTTGAGGACTCGAGAGGTTTACGGATCTGTAGATCCAGGGCCTGGAGTCTTCTCCCAACAGAGTCAAAGATCCCAGGGGCGACCCATGCACGTCTCGCGGCATGCCCAGTGCGAGCCATTGTCCAGGCGGAGTGTTGACACATTAAGAGTCGGACAACCATAGACCCATGAAAGGCGGCGACTGCCGGACATGATCCCCCCATTCAGGTTGTTGCAGCTCAGGCAGACATTGCAGGCCCTGCGAACAGCGCGAGATTCACGGATGATGTACACACGCCCACAGTGCGTGGTGAACCCGGACCGCCCCTTAGCTCCGTGAGTCGTGAGGTACAGGTAGAGGTATGAAACGCTGCAGATTACTTTACCTAGCGTCTCCGTTCTCTCTAAGGGTGCCTTAAGCGCAAAGCCTGTACTAGCGACCGTGAGGGAGAAAAGATGATTCGTGTCACGTGTCACAGATCAGGACACCGGAGGCCAGGTCCAGGGGTCGATAACTGCAGGAACAGCTTCCTCTCCTCGGGCACTTTCAAGGCCCCGGCTTCCGGATACTTAGTCTATCGATGGATAGCTCTAGCAGTCAGGGGCAAGACGCAATGTCGCCAGGCCGTAGGAAGGTTCATCGTTAGCCTTATTACCGCTTATTGTTACCGCGACTTATAAGCTACAGCCATGTTGTACTTACAGCGCTAGATCTACTTTTGTTTTCTTCTTTGTCTTCTTTTTTTCTGCCAAAAAGAAACTGAATCATTAAACAGTTTCTGTCCTTCTACAGTTAAGATGCGATGAGTTGAGAGATCCTAAGTCAATTTATTATTATAGTTATTGCAACCAAAATCTTTGACGCTGTTTACTCACTTACAGTTAGAACACTAAAACATTTTAAAAATGTCCCATTCTTTTTGTATCGGCATCTGTCCTCTACATTTATCATCTGTTACTCCCTGTTTCTGCCTCCATGTCCTTCTCTCCTTCTCTCTCTCTCTCTCTCTCTCTCTCTCTCTCTCTCTCTCTTTATCTCTCTCTCTCTCTTTATGTGTTTCTTCCCCCCCCCCTTCTATCACTTCCTCCTTATTCCTCAATACCCACCCATTCTCTCGGCCCCAATCTACACTGACATAATACTTCACTGATCAGTGAAGACTGCAGCGCCAAAAGTCGATGCCTCTAAGTCTGAGAGGTCATATGGAGCCAGTAACGTACGCTGAGCTCTCAGGCCGCCAGGCACGGCAGGCGGAGTGACAGGTGAGAGACAGGTGAGAGACAGGGGGATCCGGGCTGGTACCTGGGGATGATGACGCTGCTCGGTACATGGGTGTGTTTTTAGTCCACCCCTAGCCTCGCCAGTACACAATAATAGCAGCATGGAACGGAAATGTTCACAGATATACAGAAATATGGGGAGGGATAGAGAGAGGGAGAACAGATAGGGATACTCAGGTAAGCGTGTAGACAGACAAAGGACCTAAAGGGACAGACAGGTTAAGAAATATAGAAAGATGAACCTTACATTCATTAGTTGTGAAAAGGGAAGACAAGTGATATAAGAGAGACAGGGAGAGGGAGAGGGAGAGAGAGAGAGAGAGAGAGAGAGAGGGAGAGGGGGGAGAAACAGACAGGCAGATAAACAGAGAGATAGTCAGACAGATAGACAGTCATAAAGACAGACAGAGACAGAGACAATGACAGATAAAGAGAGAAAGAGAGAGACAGCCAAAGAGAGACAGAAAGAACGGAAGAGCGAGAGATAGACAGAGAGAGAGAGAGAGAGAGAGAGAGAGAGAGAGAGAGAGAGAGAGAGAGAGAGAGAGAGAGAGAGAGAGAGAGAGAGAGAGAGAGAGAGAGAGAGAGAGAGAGAGAGCGAAATGGATCAAAAGAAACCACACAGACATAGAGAAAAGAAGAAAGAAGCGCTCATCCTCGAATCTGCTACCGCCTGCAGCTGCGGTTAAAAATTAATTTATCACTCTCGTTATTTTCACCTCCTCACAGCGCAACACCGGAGTCTGCCATCGGAAATCTATTCTTATGTTTATTTTATGGCCACTGCTTCCTCTCTCCACCGACAAACTGGCCTATAGCCAGCATCTTTTTTCTGTATTCTATTTTTTATCTTGATATCGACTTAAGTATCTAATGGGAATTGGACACATGTTAATGAATTCGTTTCAGAGGATGGGGATATTTTGACAACATTATAGTTAGTTTTGACAGCCTAAAGATTGTTATTGTTTCAGTTGACAGTTGGGAAGGAACAAAATGAAAACAAAAAGAATGTTCAGGTTAAACAATGGTTATTTATGCGAGTTACACTTGTTCTTGCGATACTAGACGTTCAATAGATTGTAATGGGATTTCTAGTAAGTTAAACTGGGGACGTTTTCTATGAATGTTCAGGTTGTTGATGTTTTTGGGTTGTTCTTTTTTTCATTTTCATTTTTACGATACCTAGTTTAAAAGATTAAAATAAATGGTTATGTGTGTCCAAACTCGAAAAAGCACGGTATCATGATTATCCTTATCTGTTTTGTATGTTTACTATGTAGAGGTAAAAAGGTGAGAAAAATCCTCATAACAATATTTTCTTAGACTGTCAATGATTACGCAATAGGATTGTTTTAAGGAATGTTGCTCTTGATATAATTGCTATCACATTTCAATTAGCGATACAATTTGATTATCCAAACATACGCTTTGTGCTTACAGAAAAGCAGTTAGTGTTGCCAAATTAAATTACTGCCACAGAGACTGATAGAGAGAGAGAGAGAGAGAGAGATAGAGAGAGAGAGAGAGAGATAGATAGATAGATAGATAGATAGATAGATAGATAGATAGATAGATAGATAGATAGATAGATAGATTGTTTGATAGATAGATAGATAGATAGATAGATATGAGATAGACAGTCAGACAGACAGAAAGACAGTTCAAAATGTGTGTCTCCGAATTATATTAACAGTAACCCGACCAATCGGTCTGGCGTGGTTTTGAACCCGGATCTCACATATAGAAGCCGCATGCTCAACCACTGAATGAAACTCATTTGTCGTGCCATAAATCTAAACTAAGGAGGAATTATAAACAATGTAAATTTAAACCAATCGAAATAAAAGGAAGAAGAAAAGAAAAGTGTGCCAGTATATTATTATTTCTTATTCTACTAATGAATGCATGGCTTATCAAAACAAACTGGCCGAACCGTTAGTACAGTAGGCCTACAGTAAGGTTTACCCAATCGTTTCATATTGTTTCACACTTATGTTCCGCAAAATGGAAAGGGAGAGAGAGAGAGAGAGA
>RQTK01002161.1:0-13656 GCA_003991915.1 Elysia chlorotica | reverse complement strand
TCTCAATGCCATGAAAGGAATGAAAGTAATGAAAGGAACAAAGCGATATATTCCTTTATTTGGAATATTAATTGCAGGAATAAAATAAAGAGACCAATAGTGTATTAACTCTTTTTTTTTCGTCCAGAAACAATCATATAGAAAACTCAATTCCTTTTATGTTAATAAAACTTGTATGACTCTATTCTTTAATGCAACCATAGAAAGCATTATTTGTTTTGGCATCACTTGTTGGAGAGGTTCAGCTCTTTCAAAAGATGAGACTAGAATAGATAGTTTGATTAAAAGAGCGGGTAGAATTAATAATTGAACTGAACCTACCACTTTTCATTGATATTTACAAGAGACCATTGTTAAAACATTTCTAGATGTAACCAAAGATATCAACCATCTACTAAACCAGGAGTTCAAGTTTTCCACACGCAGCGGTCGCATAATTCAACCTAAAGGTAGAACCGACCGCTACAATAATTCATTTGTACCATCAGGGTCACGGCAACTAAGGAACTCACCATAGAACAGTGCGAGCTTGTAGCTGTGCGCGCGCGCGCGCGTGTGTGTGTGTGTGTGTGTGTGTGTGTGTAAGTATAATGGGGAAAAGAGAGTGATGGAAGGTAAACGAAAAAGTTCACGTTTTCCTATCAATTATTTTTGGTTAAACTTAAAATTCGTTTCTACAGTTGTGTACGCATTTAAAGAGCCATTACTCATATTAATGTAATACTGTTTCTCCAAAAAATTTACCGATTCTAGTTTCTCAAAGTTTTTTTTATCGTTTTTATTTTTTGTGTAACCATGTTGAGTTTATTACTAGCCAACGCCCTCTTCTTCCTACAGTTAAGTTTTGTTAGCAGTTATATTTACACAGACAATAGAAAAACTTACTGATTAGTTCAGCACTTCTGAGTAAACGACGTTTTGTGCCCTTGCCGTGTTGACATAATTTGAAAAATAGAGTTGTACTGTCTTACATTTTCTAAAAAATGTTTGCTTTCAGAACTTTTGTTATTAAATAAATCCGCTATGCCGATGTGGAGCTGAGGGAGACATCCAAATTTGTGGCCCCATTGGAGCAACAAAGCGCTTTTGTTTCACCTTTAAATTGTAAGGCTTGCCAGTGAACACATCTTTGGTCAAGGGGTCTTATGTTTATTACATTAATTTTTGGAAATATTAATGTTGTAGCATAAGCGTATCGGTCTAGGCGGTGCGGCTGGGCCATTATCATTAGATCTAGATCTAGATTTATCGCCTAGAAATTCTTACCGTTTTCGGATTGCTGTAGACACTCTCTTCGCGTTGTTTGTTTTTTGACCCAAGTTGCTTTTAGCAGGAGTGGGCATGATTAAACTATAAATATAGATTATACACATCACCAACGAAACGTAATTCAAACGCGAATCAAACAATGCGCCATTTTGATTGCCAGTAGACTACAGCAGTAAACGAATGGCAGGGCTGTGAGTGTATGAAACTGATCTGTTAATTAGATAAACATTGATAGGCGTTGATGTTATTAGTTTTATGACCCTAAAAACTATATATATATATATATATATATATATATACTACACACGGACTTGCCATAATAATATATTATATCTTCGCGGAAAACGTCTGTTATCCCTTCATAACATGTCCATCATCCTTCAAGACACAAAGTCTCCTATTATTCTTGCAGGTTTATCACTTTCTCATCGAAACAAATATTTCAAAGTTATCCACTAGTTTCCTGCGCTTCTTACTCCACATTCCAACAACTCAGTCAATAAACACGGTGTCGAACATCACATCATTACGCAAGGTCCTCCAACCCTTAATTACTGAGGTGATAACTAGGAGAAAAATAAATAAAAACAAGCATCACTTACCTCGTATTTGCTTCAAATACAAAAAAGCTCCTGCGTCACAGCAGCACCGGCAAATCGGCTCCTCGCGTCGTGAGTCCACACGTACACGCTCACACACAGAGTTCAAAACTCTATCAGTCCCACCGACAGGATCGGCTGCAAATCTAATCTATCTAGAAGTAACGAGACTCAGTCTCTTCGAACACAGAGTTCCAAACTCTGGTCAATCTCACCGATAGAACGGCTACAGTTCTACTTATATCTAGAAGTGACGAAACCTAGTCTCTCCAAATGTTCAAATGCGGTCTGCTCGACTAGTCTGATGCATCGTAATTTAAACCCTTCTCGATTCTAACATCTCTAGACATACGAATTTCTTAAGGCTTTTCCACATGAGTCCATTTTCATAAATTGATTAATATTATGCATTTTTACGATATTCCACGTAGCCCACACTGGCATCTTGTTTATAACTACTGATAGTAGAGTAAATGACACTCCCCAGAGTCCAGCCTGGCTACTGACTTTCTCGCCCCTCCGATACCTCCTACCACGGCTAGTTTTCAAACATCTACATATTATAATTCTACCTGCGCGACACCATTTCTTCACCATTGGGTGGCAAGATTTGGAGTACCCGAAGACATCACTTCAGACCGAGGCAGGCAGTCCACTTCTACACTTTGGACTCAGCTCAACAACCTCCTAGGGATCGAAGCCAACACCACTACCGCTTATCACCCACAGGCAAATGGCATGGTGGAACGACTTCATCGTCAACTCAAAGCAGCTCTCAAAGCTCGAACAACTACACCTCACTGGTTTGATGAACTCCCCATGATTCTTTTAGGCATCCGCTCAACTTGGAGAGTCGACCCTGGCTGCTGTACGTGTATGTTCGTATAGACTCGCATAAACACTCTCTTCAGCGCCCTTATGACGGTCTTTATCGTGTAACAAATAAACATGACAAATACTTTACCCTTGAAATTAAAGGACGCTCAGAGACAGTGTCTATTGGTCGACTTTATTGGATTTTGTAACCCGCATGACAGCCTGTGAACACAACACATCTTCACCTAGTTCAGAAGAGACAACACCATTGGGCCCTCAGCCTGCTCCCGTTCCTCCCACACTTTCGACTCCTCTACCAGAAGACAACCCAGTTACTGGTGCTTCCCGCTCAGGCAGAATTCAACGTCTCCCTAGAACATACCGCTGATGCCGGAACTCTTGTTATCTCGCTCCTACAGTGATACTGTATCCCGCTGGGAGGGGGTTATGTAGGGACCACAGTAATCTCCCTTGTTAATGTTATTGTGGTTGTGGACAATGACTGTTGTAGACTGCTAGAGACTTAGTGAAGGAGAAAAGATGGAAAACAAGAGTCACCTTGGAAGAAACAGAGACACTCCACTCAGCTTTGAACTCAGTCATAGTCTAGACTCTAAACTTAACTAAATCCACTTGTTTCACATTTCTGTATTAATAAAGTTGTTGTATTGAAATTACGGAATTCGATGTTACTTCATACGACACTAAAATATATAGATAGAGAGTGAGCGAAAAAGATAGAGAGAGAGAGAGAGAGAGAGAAAGAGAGAGAGAGAGAGAGAGAGAGAGAGAGAGAGAGAGAGAGAGAGAGAGAGAAATAAATAACAAAGCTATATAGACAAAATATCACAGATTTTACCACTGTTAGAGAGAGAGAGAGAGAGAGAGAGAGAGAGAGAAATACATAACAAAGCTATATAGACGAAATATCACAGATTTTACCACTGTAAGTAACCACACCACAAGTATTTTACACTGATTTTTAAGACATTAAGTCCACATGGTGTGCAGTAAGCATTACTTTTTTATTTCTCACAATGAATCTTAAGCTTGATGACAGATTGTAAACGACTGCATGTACCAGTAGCAGCGTCACTATTGTTTAGCTTCTCCGCATCCTTCCTTTTTTTAAACATGCTCTATTTTATCTATTATTTAATCATGACGCCAAAACATACCAAAATAATGTAAACATTATCGTGCTAAACAAAACAGAACTATGGTAAAAGGATACTTTTTGTAAAAATAAATTTTTCATAATAATGATAATTGACGCTAAAGATAAAAGTTGATATTTATAATGAATTTTAGTTTTGGACAAAAATATAGAAATTTTTTTGTCAAACAATAATACCTTTCTGACAAATCGAAATGTTTATTTAGGTTTCTAATAAGCTCATTGACGCTTCTTTCATCTCTGATGGGGTCGGGTATAAGGGGGATAATGGTTGTACATACAAAAGGTTACAAAAACATAAAAATGAATAATAATGTCTTTGTAATCGTTTGCATGTACAAAAAGTTAAAAAAAAAAATTAAAGGAATCTAAAAAGATACTATAAGGGCCTTTGAAATCTAAAGGTTTGATTTACTCTCGTTATGATGTAGACAGTAGTCCCCGTTTTTAACATCTCGAATATCGAGAACTGTTAAAATAACGAGAGGTCTGAAAATTCCCTTTTTTTCTCTGCATTTACGCCCTATAACGTATTTTGGAATATGGAGAACCTACATTACACTTACAAGCCAAAACATTCATGTTTGTGTGGGTTTTTACGTGCGTGACAAGCAATCCAAATTTACGGCAGTTTTATATACATGAATGTTTTTTGTAACCAACGAGTGAAATCTCCATTGTACCAATACATTCGCTTTGATGTCGTCCGCCACGGACCATTCAGATTTGCCCAGCCACAATCAGTGTACCACCAAGCTCCTTTATTGTCTCTGGCACAATCGAATCCTGGCAATTTGTCGTTGTCCCTATCGTATGTGGAGAAGCCAGGAGCTTGACTTGACCTGATGAAAGCAGCACTTGACAAGCTTCCTGTGGGCGTTCCACTATATGTAAACCGAAAACTGAAAAACGAAGAGTATAAAATATGAGAGTGTGGATTAGTGAGACGTTCCACGGAAAGAAAGTACTGCGAGTTCTTGTTTTTTTTTGTGTGTGAAACTTTCCACCTTCGGCAATCATTATGTCAGGATGGTCTTCTCCTGAAACGATAATTTTGTACAGTGGCGGCCCCTTCAAAGATTGGTGTCTGAGACTTGGCCGGTCCCTTATACAGAAACAAACTCAGTCAGAAGGGTTAAGACAAAGCGACCTGATTGGGGATTAAACCTACGACCTTCTATTTACATATCACGCGCTCTGAGATTTTAATGGAAACTTTATTCTGAGTTTTAACTTTTATTTTTGCGGGGAGGGGGAAGGAGACGGCGGTAGCGCTTCTGGTTGGAGCACTGTTTTTTTTCGCATTGGTTTTGGCGTCGGTCACGTTTTTTGCATGGTACGCTTTGTGTCAGTATAATGTGAATGACCTATATGCCCGAAACTGGGATCCCGTTGCCGTAACGGACCTTTCTTAAGATCTAAAATACGTTTAAATAGGAACGAGCTTCACTTTATGTTCCCCTCAAAGATATTAATTTTGTAATCCTATACACAGACAAGGTATTTGAAAGTCTCGCACTGCTAAGTTTAGTGCCGCCGACGTAAATATTGCTTAGTGGTGTGTTGTTTTTACGACTTACAACCAAAACCTCTGTTTTCTTTCGGTTTAACTCGAGGCTCATCAGGCTGATTGTCGCCCGACGCTCACACTCAATTGCCCCTGCCTTTTGGGGCAAAGCGATAAAGAGAGAGTAGTCCAGGCGAAGATGAATTTCGGAAAGATGAGAAGTATTCATACGAACAAGCTTGTATTGGCGAAAACGAGAAAGAAGGTAGTACAACGCTATATAGAACCCATTTTAATGTATGGGTGCGAAGCGTGGACGGTATCCAAACAAGCACAGATGAAACTTAAAGCCGTAGAGATGTGGTTTCTTAGGCGAATGCTTCGTATCCCTTGGACACTAATGAAGTCTAACGAAACTGTCTTTAATGAGTCAGACTCAGGAAAATCTGTTATTACCTTTTATTAATAAAATACGAGAACCGAACAATTGGTCATAACAGGAAAAGGAGCAGAGGCAGATAGAGAAAAAAAGCTATTAGACAGTCTAGTTTTGTGACTGAATGAGGAACGTAAAAACTCATTAATAATTTTAACTAAGTTTTGTAATTAATGTAAATATCTTCTGTATTTCCATGTTCCATTTCCGACCTCTCTCCCCGCCCCTCCTCTCTCTCTCTCTCTCTCTCTCTCTCTCCTCCCCCTTCAGTTAGCGTCATGTATTATAGATCGATTCTAGATCTAGGGGCCTACTAGTACTATAAATCTACTCTCCATAACTTAGATCTAGAGATCGAGAATTTGGCAAGACAAGACAAAAAAGAGCAAGATCAGGAAAGGGTAGGACGAAGTTATCACTTTCTTTGGTATGGTAGCAATCTCTTTCTTATTACGTCTTATTTCATGTTGTATATTTTTTGGTTTTTCCGTTTCGTACTTGAGTTTCTTTTGTTACTTTTGTAAAATAAAAGCGGAAGGAGAATCTAAAAAAAAACGTTAAAGGACATGATTTTGGCAAGCAATAAAAATAAAAGCTCTTACAAATTATACAAATAAAACTTCGTTTATTCTTTTTTGTAAGACGCTTTAGTATAAAGAAGCTTTAGGGAGTAAAGGAAAGCCCAAGAAACCCAAGAAAATGATAATGCCGTCCTTGCGCTTGCGCACGTTTTTTTTTTCGTGGTCGCTCTAGACGCTGGGATAGGCAAGCCACAATGGCGATCTAGAATGACACTTCCATTTTTTTCCACAATTTTTTAAAAGCATGCCATGTATTGACAATGATCTTAAATCTAAAAAATGTGTTTTCATTACTTTTATTTTATATTATCTTGTTTCATATATTTGCACTAAAATAAGTCAAAATTTAGTATTAGACTTGACTTGACTTGACTTGACTTGACTTTTCCGTGATGTAGATCTTTTGGTCTTTTCGCGGTTCCTATTTAAATACTGAGTTTTTGATTGTGGCCGGCGTTTCTATGTGTACTAGTTTACATTTGGCATTCTGGTTCGTACATGCTTGGGCGGTTCTTCCACAATTTGTCCAGGCGACTTTTGAAAGCATTAACTGTTGGTGCTGTCACCACTTCTTCTGTGAGGTTGTTCCATTCATCTATTACTCTGTGTGAGAAGAAGTTTGCTCTGAGATCGAGGCTGTATCTATCTTTTCGTAACTTCAAAGAATGGCCTCGTAGTTCTCTACCGCTGGCCAAGTGTAGCTGGGGTTGACCAACATCGTAGTAGCCATGTAGATACTTGAAGACCTCAATCATGTCACCTCTCAGTCTGCGATGTTCTTATGTAGGTAGCTTCAATTAGATAACATTGTAAACAAATCTTACTTCTGTGCCTCAGTTTCAACAACGAATCCCTGAACATCGAGTTGATACCACCGACCGTTGTCAAGTACCTCGATTTGTAAGTCTGCATTTCCCTGCAATGCGATGAGATGAGTTGAGTTAATTATTACATGTGCAAGGCTAGCACTATACGGGTCATTTTGTAAAGAAGACAAACGTTTCACAATTTTATTTGCTGCCACAGACGAGACAGAGCGGAGAGACATATCTCAGCATACACCGACCTAACCAATACGGCACCAAAACAGACAAACAAACATCGTCCAGATCATAGATATGGGGTCCCATTGCCCAAAGGGATATTTCTTTAGACCTTTATCTTGTTATTGGAATCCTTTGAAGCTAACAGAAACAATAAACAAACTAAATGTTACAACATATACCCCTGACTTCGTTTAAGCGCATTTTAGCTATTATTTGAAGATTGCAAAAACATTACTTGTTAAAAGTGAGAGATAAACTCGGATACGTAGGAAATATTTTACTGATAGAGTGCTCTTAACGATTCTATTCAGTTTGTAAAAATTATTTAATCAATTATATGTGAATGTCGCATTAGAGCTTGGTTAGCAATATGCAAGGCACAGAATTTTTTTAAAATAGGAATAGTACAGCTCTAAGAATACAAAACGATAAACATGTGTCGTTTTGTATTCTTAGTGTGTCGTTTTGTATTCTTAGAGCTGCATTATACCCATTTAAAAAAAATATTTGTGCTTTCCACATTGTAAAAATTGTAGTAACGATGCAACTTACAGATTTGGTTAACTCGTGGATGAATCGTAAGCCTATCCAGTAATCTTTAACGTAGTTTCCAAACCCGTCACGGTAATCGCTCCACGAACGATTGAAAGACGTCATTCCATCTACCCGTTTCTTAAACACACACAAAGTAATGTTTTAATGAAGAGAACACTTTTATAAAACTAGTTAAATGTTTTTAAGCGGCACTGAAGTCAGTAAATATGAAGGGGAGGATATGAGTTACACATAATAATAAATGACAGAGAAATGATAAAAGAAAATGAAAATAGTTATTATGTTTTCTATGACAAGGCCATAGTGTTTTTGTCTTTCTCAATTAACCATTCTACTTCTGTTTTATGCCTACCTGGTATTAGCCGTACTATATCTCGTATCGTTAAATTGGTCATTTTTTTTTTTTTTTTTGGTAAAGTTTAGAAGATCAGACCGGTCCATATGAGTACAATAGCAGTTTTAGCTCTTTTACTCTTTCTTCTAGGGCAGTCTTTTTTTTTTTATCTCTACCCATATGCCATTAGGTCCAGCAGCATTTCCATAATCAACATTTTAATTCCCATCATAGCTTTTAGAATAACATTGGAGACCCGTATATCTCTTCCATGGCCCCAGATTCCTTTCATCTTCATAAAAGTTCAGCTATATGTGTATTCTAACCATATTTCACAAATATACTTCTCTTATCAACGGGATTACCTCCAGCTTTTGGCTAAATTAATACACCCTGAAGCTGCAAAACATGACATTTTCACGCATGCTTCCTTGACCTTTTGGTACGCTCCTTTTCATTCTTATGCAAGACGACTAATTGCTCTCTCCAAACATTGTTTTCTTTTTCGCTATTTTTATAATTGATTGTTCCTTCCTAAGTTCCTTGCATATCTGCGTGTTGTCCTCGTCCTGTAATTTCATTTTCATTTTCCACCATTGAAAGACTATGTTGTCAATCATCCATTTCTTTCTTGCCGTACATTTCTTCACAGGAATTAACTCTTTTACTGACCAATCGCTTTGCATTGTCTCGTATCAATCTTTACCTCGTGTAATTTACAGAGTTTTTTTTTTTTGCCATCTTGGATTGTACAAAATTCTTAATTTTCCTCCCATGCTTTCTGGTGTTGAGCCGTATGCCTAAATAAAGTTGATATCTATGGGCTTCCCATTAGATTTTAGAAATATATATTATTGTATTGTCTAAAACTGACAATATTATGGAAGTATTTAGTAGTAGTAGTAGTAGTAGTAGTAGTAGTAGTAGTAGTAGTAGTAGTAGTAGTAGTAGTAGTAGTAGTAGTAGTAGTAGTAGTAGTAGTAGTAGTAGTAGTAGTAGTAGTAGTAGTAGTAGTAGTAGTAGTAGTAGTAGTAGTAGTAGTAGTAGTAGTAGTAGTAGTAGTAGTAGTAGGAGCGAAAGAACTCTGAATGCGAATAATTATTCTATCTATCGTGAACTAAAAATATACAACTGATATTATGTTTTTCTTTACCTGAATTACAATCATGCCTTTATGGCACAAAATATTAAACCCGAGCAAAGGTTCATAAGTGTACCGCGTGCTAGGAAAATTGCTAAATCTACATGGCTCGTCCTGTGGAGATTAGAATAATGGAATATTTTTAAACTGAAAAAATGTTTTCATTTTTATTAGGAGGATTTTCAAGTATTATCGTAACAAAAAAAGTAGAGGCAGTAGTAATAGATGTAATCTAGGGGAAGTTATACAAATCTATGGTACACCTTTGGCCACCGTCACCACCATCTTCCTGAATTCAATCTGTACCGGTCAGAAGATAAGTAATATGTGGTTTCAGACAGGAATTTCATCTCATTTGCCGCCACCACTCCCTGCTAAGATGAGAGACACACAGCGATGATCTAGCCACTTCACACTTCGCTGTCACCGATAGCACACGCTTTTAATTTAGAGGACCAGCCGGGACGGGAGGATGAAAACTATGATCCCCTCTGCAAGATCAGGTCCTTACTGCACTATGTGCGCAGCATCTGCTCAAGTGTGTACAAACAAAAGCAGAATTTGTCTGTGGGTGAGGCAATGGTGGTGTACACATGTGCCATTGCCAGTGCCTTGAGATAAAACATCACAAGGGTGCTCTGGTATCATTTTGTTGTTTGTATATTTTTCGATTTTTTTTTTTGCCCTTTTAATTAAAGACGATCCCAATCCCTGGGCCACAAAGTTGGATGTCTCCCTCAGCTCCACATCGGCATAGCGGATTTATTTAATGACAAAAGTTCTGAAAGCAAACATTTTTTTTAGAAAATGTAAGACAGTATCTTTCAAATTATGTCAACACGGCAAGGGCACAAAACGTTGTCTATTCAGAAATGCCGAACTAGTCAGTAAGTTTTTCTTTTGTCTGTGTAAATGTAACTGCTAAGAAAACTTAACTGTTGGAAGGAGTAGGCAACTCGAGATAAGACACAGCATGTGATGTTTACATGTATTTTATGTAGCACTAAGTGGGTGTACACACCAGTATGTTTTCCGCGTGTATTTTCGATGTGTATATTTTATTTTCTGTTCACACCACTCTGCGCAGCCAATTTGCATGTGTATATCAGAGTCAAAAATACACAAGCGTCCAGAGCATTCAGACCATGTGTATTTTTCACTCTGTTTTCGGCATGCACCAAACCAGAGTGTTCACACCAGTCTGTTTCGCATGTGTATGTTTGACTCTGATATACACATGCAATCAAGGGGTCACTGCGCATGCGTGAACCCTAGTGACCCGCGGTCTTCAAAACAAACACATAAATGGCGACTGCAGAAGCCTTTATATAATGTCTGGAGGAACGACCAATTTTATATGATATAAAAAATCCAGGCTATTAAAAAAATTCTGTTTGCTCTTTTTCCGTTTTGCTGGGAGAGATTGTAAGAGCAGAAAACAATTGCATCTTCCTCTTCATTGTATGCCGCCATTTCGATCGATGCCGTCAAACAAACAAGATCACGTGACAGTCGATGCGCATCGCATCAAAATATACACTCGGAAAATACACAACGTCTGAACACTCTTAAAAAACAGAGTGCAAACTACACATGCGTTTGCTTGTGTATATTTGACTCTGCGAAAAGTACACGCCGTCTGAACAGAAATAATTCCAAGGACATACGCATGGAAAAAATCCTTCGTCTGTACAGTCCCTAAGAAAGATCTTATTCGACGACGGGTTTTCGATGTGGTGTCAACAGGTCTTAGCTGGTCACACAAAATAAAAACGATACAATTTTTTTAGAAACTAGAATCGATAAAAGACTTGGAGAAACAGTGTACATTACGTTAATATGAGTAATGTCTCTTTACATGCGTACACAACTGTAGTAACAAATATTAAGTTTAACCAAAAATAATTGATAGGATAACGTGAAATTTTTCTTTTACCTGCCTTCACTCTCTTTTCCCCATTATACTTACACACACACACACACACACACACACACATTGTAGCGGTCGGTTCTAGCTTTAGGTTGAATGATGCGACCGCTGCGTGTGGAAAACTTGAACTCCTGGTTTAGAAAATAGTTGATATCTTTGGTTACATCTAGACATGTTTTTAACAATGGCCTCTTATAAATATCAATGAAAAGTGGTAGGTTCTGTTCAATTATAAATTTTACCCGCTCTTTTAATCAAAATATCTATTCTAGTCTCATCTTTTGAAAGAGCTGAACCTCCCCAACAAGTGATGCCAAAACAAATAATGCTTTCTATGGTTGCATTAAAGAATAGAGTCATAAAGGTTTTATTAACATTAAAGGAATTGAGTTTTCTATATGATTGTTTCTGGACGAAAAAAAGAGTTAATACACTATTGTTCTCTTTATTTTATTCCTGCAATTAATATTCCAAATAAAGGAATATGTCGCTTTGTTCCTTTCATTACTTTCATTCCTTTCATGGCAATGAGATTGTTCATCAATCGACCATGCTTAAAGAATTGTATGCTTTCATAACTCAAACACTATGGATTTTTTCCAATGTGTTTGAAGGTTTTGTTCAAAATAGAGTGACGATTCTAAGAGGAAAAAAAGAATAACAGTATAATTATATAAAAATATATTATATATCTTTAACATTAAATTGTAACAGTACTACATCATAATTTTCAGCTCCCCTGTGAGAGTTCGTAATACAGAACACATGTGTTTTTTTCGGCCTTCTAGTAAATTCACCTTTCTATGTGAGGAAGACAGAGACCACGTAATGCCACACTGTCACCTTTCAGTCGATGCTGTTTGTATGTAAATGAAACTTCCTTTTTATCAAAACCAATGGTTTAAAGCACAAGTTACAGTTATAACCTTGTTTAAGGGTTTTTTAAAGGTCGTTCTTCAAAATTTCACAATTTACCTTAAACATTATTGGCTTTGAACACGTGAAAGGTAGTTTACAAAGAGTATTTTTTTCTTTTTTAACCCATAAGTGCCACCATTAAACATTTCTTTGGTTAACACATTTGTTTGGTCCTCTAAAATCTCTTGCTTTGGAAACCATGCAGAAAAGTCCTTGAATAATTTGTTTTGTCGTCGTTAGTCCCTGGTTTTGGTCATTTATTTGTAGGAAAGTCAGTCATTTGTTCTGTCGCCTTCCATCTGTCATTTTCAACGTTAGAAATCTTCATCTTTAGAGAAATTAATTTATTACCAAATTCTGTAGTTTTTCATACTTCAACCTGAACAATTTTAGAACATAACTAGATATTTATGTTTTACCTTTTCCCAGTTTCTGGAGCCAGCAGCAACACGGAGAAGTCTTCCTGTGCCAGACCAGACTTGGCAAATTGGAGATTCTTGGATAGCACTAACTGATGAGAGCTGCAATTCCAAAATCCGTTATGTCTACGAACGGTGTGAGCAGTGCTAAGTAAAGATAGAAAAAAACTAAAGCAATCACCAAGTTAGATCTAGATGGAGGCCGAGAGAAACAATGAAAGACAAAACGGGGAAACTGTAGGGTTGCCATGAGTCAACCCAACTAGATCTATATAATTATTCACTCGGTAAATTTCCATTTATCTAGCCCAGTAGATCTATATCTTTATTATAAGTCGAAATAAGTTAATTCCATTAAACTATAGCCATCTACAGCCGATGTAGAAGGAGATAGTCAAACAAAGTAGCTCTATATATTCGCCCAATAAAGTCCCATTTATCGATCCCAGTAGATCTATATCAACATATAATTCTAAATAACCATAGCCATCTACATTCGATCTAGAAGGAGATGATCAAACGTACGGTAGTTAATAATTTACAAATGATCATTCAGTTAAATAGACATCTACAGTCGATCTAGAAGGAGATGATCAAACCTAGTTATTACTGTGTTATATTTATTTCCATGAATTAAAGGCGATATTGCCATATAAAATATGAATTAATCTTATTTAAACTTATATAATAGTTTCTATATGTCATTTAAAAAAACTATATGTAGATCATATTCACGGATGGGGTGGAAAAAAAAACAAGAAAAAGAAACAACTAAAATTTGCCAACAGGGTACAATTCGAATTGAGCGAAAATCGAACCGCATTCCTTCTTATTACAAGCCTCATGCTTTACAATAGAACTTATCGGATCTTTTCTACAGTGTTTGAAAAAAGAGAAAAAAAAACACAAAAAATAATGGAATAATAAT
>RQTK01002160.1:0-13825 GCA_003991915.1 Elysia chlorotica | reverse complement strand
AGGGGCTCAATCTAGTGCGAATCTATTTACGCTTGTAGAGAATGCTAAAATGTTTAATCTGAAGATATTTGATTATCTTAAATATGTGTTTGATCATATTGCTACTGCTAAAACAGACAAAGATTATGAAGCATTAACTCCTAAATACGCGCAACAGTATGTAGCAAAAATAGATAAAAATAAATACAAAAAATAGCTCCTTACAATATTCATAAATTTCTAGATGTACTTCGTGAGACGCTTACGTAGTCAGCTTAAGAAGATTATTAAAAGTAAGAATTTGTTTCCTAAGAATGATTCTGTATTCACATTCACATAATCTTTTGATCATATGATGCGTGTGTTAGTGATGTATCATCCATATTTAATATCAACCATGCCACAATTATTTTTTGGAAAAATAAGTTTAACACTATAAACATTATTAATTTTATTTATTGTAGTAGTAACAGAAGCACATCCTGCTAATACTATTGGAGCCTATATCATGAAAATAATCCATTTTATATTTCACAAAAGTCAAACCATCCCCATACATCATCATTTAGATTAAACTGCCGTTTTGTCCATTAGTCAAGCAATTACTGACCTTATAGATTTGATAGCTTTCTCAACAAATTTTCTCTTCTTTTATTAACGCTTAATGTTTCCAAAATGGAGGTATAGATCAGTTTGTTTATTTCGATTATAATCTTTCAGAGCCAAGAACAAATTAACTCTTGTCAAAAGATATTCCACACTTCTCTTTCTCTAGTTACTTTTATATCACTTATTAAATTAAGTTTAGACCTATTTGATTGATTCCACTTTTATTTAACTTCAACCAGAATTTAGATCCAAATTACCAAAGAACTCTTGATAGATACTTTCACCCTCAAAATCATTAATCATAGGATAAGTACTGTAGTATAGATTAAAATATTCATCTTCATCTAATGTACCACTAGTGTACTCATCGCTTATGGCAGAATTCCAATCACTTTGTTTCTGATCTTCTAGCTTTACTTCACCATATAATGCTTCAGCTAATAGTAAATGAGCAAGCGTAGCTTGAGATATTAATTTCTCAGCCTCTCTTACATAGTGCTCTAATTGTGATTTTGCTCTTTTGTAATCTACTACAAACAGTTCTTTATTTATCACATTATTATTCTCAACAAAATAGATCTTTCCACTAACATCTTTCTGTTCATGATATGCAACTAAGAGTAATGTTAGATATAACTCTAGCTTGTACTTTATCTTTAGCTTTGATGTTTTGACCAATAAAACCTCTCCGCCCTTAATATAACAAGAAGCCTCTAACTCATAGCCTAAGATATTTTCTCTATAATGCTTTCTGTCGTACTCATTAATGTTTGATTCATCAACTAATGATTTAATAGTAACAAGCTCCGTTTCAATTTCATCTTCTGTAATAACTGATTCTGGTAGCTTACCACTTAATTGACTAAGTCTTAGAGTTGTAGCTGTGTCATTGCCCTTTGCCAAATCAGCAAAAAGCTTTTGTTTTAAATCATGTTTTTTCAAATTATCAATATCAAAAGGTTCACTATCTTCTAGCTTGTCAAAATAATCTTCTAATCTTAATTCTAGCGTATAGTTAGAATATGCTTTTAACGGGTTATCAAAGATATTTACTAACTTAGGTATTGAAATATACTCTGGTAACTTAGCACTTAAACTTTGATCTGTATCACAAAAAGATTTTGACTCTTTCTTAATAAGCTCTAGCCATGAATTATCATAACTATTATAACCATCTGAATAACACTTCTCACTAAATGCATGAAGTGGATATTCTTTGATACTATCTTCTTTCCAGTTATAATTTTTAACTAGATACTCTATAAACTCTTTAAGTATCAAGCTGCTTTCTTGTTTTTTATTAGTTTTGATGCTCTTACCTACATAGCTAAGATATAAATATTCTCTTGCAGATAAAATTGATTCTAAAAATAAGTACCTATCATCATCTCGTTTAGTTCTATCACCTACTCTACGACCTAATCTAGCCATCAAGTCAAAACTAATAGGAACATCTCTTCTTGGGAATTTACCATTATTTAAACCAAGCATAGCAACCACTTTAAATGGTACACTACGCATGGGAGTCATTGAGCAAAATGTCACCTTACCATTTAAGAAATGGTTATTAATAATCGGTTCTGATAATTGAGAAATTAAGCAATATCTAATTGTAAACAAATCAATCTTTTCATCTTTGATGATATCTTTAGCTGACTCTACTGTTTTAGATATTATTTGCTTAATCTTTGCAGCAATATATTGCTCATCAGATGTTGTTTCAAATACATCATCAAACATTTCTAATAAGTATTTTTGCCAATCATCTACAGTTCTATTTTCACATAACTCTTGTGTATATTCTGCTAGTAATTCTAATAGCTCATACAAACCACCAAGATCATTAATTTCACTTCCCTCAATGATTGGTACAGTTAGAAGTTTATCATCTATAATTTCACCAGTATCTGAATAACCAAAGCCTAACATTAGTCGTTTTAACCCCCACGACCAGGAGAATGTCTTATCATTATTACTATGATGAATACATGCCTCTTTTAACCAATAACGAATAGTTTCTAACTGATCTTGTGATATTTCAAATTTCTTTTGAATAGCTGGAACTTCTAAGTAATCTAATATTTTATTAACTTCAAAATTACTCTCTGGTAGTTGCAACAAATCTATAAAACTCGCTGCTAATGGCTCTGAATCAAGCAATGTTCTGTCTGCTATCGAACATGGCAATTTTGCTTCACCATCTTTAGGATATCTACTAAAGACACTATCAACATAGGGAACATAATCCTCAATATTCGGACACATCACGAGCATATCTCTTGGCTTGATAGAGCTGTCATTTTTTATAATATCTAATAACTTATCATGTAAAACTTGTACTTCTCGTAATGGACTATGACATGAGTTAATCGATATACTATTATCAAAACCTGCAGATGAGTTATTACAATTTAGTTCTAGCAAATCTCTTTGTACTGAAACTAGTTGTGTTTGTTTGATATTTTCTAATTTATTAGCAACTTCAAATATTTCATATTCTTGTTTAGTTTCTGATTTTATTAGCTCATTAATAAACTCTTTACCCTGTTGGCCAAGATTTGCTAATAATGGCTGTATTTCATCATCATTATCATCTAACCATGCAGATATTTTTTTGGTTTTTAGGTCGCCCCAATACTCACTACATGGATTTACATATAAAAGATTAATATCAACATGCTCTGCTAGTTTAAATATAAAATCCAAATTTTTAGGTGAGATAGTATTTACTCCAAATATAAATATATCATTAGGTACACCAATATTTTGTAAAGCAGATTTATTTAACTTTTGGATAGCTTGTTTTTGCACTTTGTAAGGAGTATTTGGCATTTCTGCTACTAGTAGTCTCCATAGTTGTGACTGCCATTGCTCATCTTCTTGTGGCTCGTTGACTCTCATATCAACATCTTTGATATATTTACCATTCTCCCAAGCTTCTAACCAATCTACTCTATAAGACAGATACGCACTAAAAACTTCAGCGATTTTAGCTGATAGTTGATATTTTTTTAGTAAACTTTCCTCATAATACTCTTTTAACTTCTCAGAGCCTACATCATCTAGTAGCTTATATATTCGCCATAGCAATGTTTCTCTGACATAGTCTTTTTTATGTTGCTCTAGTCCAGTTATCTCATAACAAATGTTGAGGATAAAACCATTTACCATATCGTATTTATTATTCATAGTAATATTAGCTTTACTATAATTTGCCAACTGCATACTAAGCCAATGTTGCATACCCCTACTGCCAACTATTAGCTGTGTTGGGGTAAATATATCTTTATCTTGGTTTTCTAAAAGCTTTGATAATACCTGCACAAGATACTCAAGCTTGTTTGATGGAAATGTATATAATGACATATATTTAATCCTTCTCCTAATTAGCAATTTTATTTGCTGATTCTATTTTTATAATCACTTACAGCTATAGTTATTTCTTAGCCTTTAGTAAACCATTTATGTTTGAGTTTCTAGCAATCTTTTTACTTAATACTTTATTGATAATCTCATCATCACTATAAACCAAATCAAGCTTTGACTTCGCTCTTGTAATACCCGTATATAAAAGCTCTTTGGTTAATGATTGGTTAATCTCTCCTGGTAACAAAATAGCAACATGCTCAAACTCTGAGCCCTGTGTCTTATGTATAGTCATAGCATATACAGTCTCATAAGCTGGTAGCATATTTATAGCAAATGCCTTAAAGCCATCTCTATATTCAAAGTATGCTCTTAGCTTATCATTCTCATCTGGCCAGATTATCCCGACATCACCATTAAACAAGCCTAATGAATAACTATTTTGCGTTATCATAATAGGTTTACCTTTATAGATTTCAGCTGATGTTTTATGTAAGAATTTCTCAATCTCTTTATTAATATTTACTGTACCAATATAGATATTTCTATTAGCTACTAAGATACGGAACTTATTCATCTGGGCTAAAGCATCTTTGTAGTTAGCCTGTTGGCCTACTTTTCTATAAATATCAGCATATTGTTTTAACAGTGGTTTGTATGTTTTATTATCAAAGATATTTATATATTCATTTTGATATTTGTTTTTATCAAAGTTTGATTCAAGAATATCTTTTGCAAGATCATTAATATACTGTTGAGATCTATAGTTTTTAACTAGCTTAACTGTATAGTCACTTTCACTACTTTGGTTTAGTTTATAACCAGATATAGACTTTATAATCTTTAGAGCTTGTTTAGAAAATCCATTACTAGCATGATTTGTCAAACTACTTAGTAGACTACCCGCCTCTACAGATGGTAACTGATTCATATCGCCGATAAGTACAAGCTTAGTTTTAGTATCTATAGCTCTTATTAGTTTAATAAAGATATTAATATCTAACATTGATGCTTCATCTACGATAACTATGTCATAAGGAGCTTTATTTTCACTATGGAATTTTATCCTATCAGAATTTGGCTGGATACCTAAAAACCTATGTAGTGTTTGACCCTCAAGATTTTCAACACTTTCATAAATATCATTTGGTATATCTAAAGCTGCTGCTTTTAGTCGTATAGTAGTATTGCGTATTGATTCTGTAAGTCTTTGCGCCGCTTTACCAGTCGGTGCTAATAGTGCGACTTTTTGATTAGCATCATTTTGAATTTGCAGTGCTAAGAGTAGTTTTGTAACTGTTGTAGTCTTACCAGTACCAGGACCACCTGAGATAATACTAAAATCTCTAATCAAACTATTTATAACAGCAACCTTTTGCCAGTCTATCTCTTCGACACTATCGCTAAAAAGATTAGTGATGATATTTTTACTAGGTAAATTATCAGCATTGACAGCTATTTTTGACTTTAAAAACTCAGCTATTTCATTTTCATATAACCATAATCTTTTGATATATATTGAGTCAAACTCTTTAGAAAAATGTATCGGTAGATTTTTATACTTAAGTGTTTTTAAGATATTTAAAATACTTTCATAACTTGCAATTTTATAGCCAGGCTTTGACTTTTCTTCCTCATTCGATGAGACAAAAAAAGATTTGTCTGCTATAGATTTGATATTTTCACAAGCGTGACCAAAACCATATGAGTTCATTAGCTTAATAAGAATATGTAAAAGCTCTATAGATTGCTCATCAGTTAGTTTATTAGTCTTTGTAGTAATATCCAAAACTTCTTTAGCAAAGAAGTAATCTATAGGTTTAATATCTGCAAGATTTTCAGATGCTTTTTTAAAACTGCTATACATTATCATCTCCTGCAAAAGTTTGGTTTAGTTTGTAGATAATCGCTTTTGATGGCCTAGCTTGATAAACTCCATAACCATCTTTCATACCTCTTAGGTATAAATAATACACTCCGCCAAAATGAGTATCATAGCTATAGTTAGCTAGGTTTTGCTCAAGGTATCTATCTAATGCAACTGTGTAAATTAGGTATTGTAGATCATAAAAACTTGATTGGTTTTTCTCACTCATAGCAGCTTGATTATAATCTTCTAACTTATCGCCTAGATGATTAGATTTATAGTCAGCGACATAGTACTTGCCATTGTACTCAAATATCAAATCTATAAAGCCGTGCAACATACCATATATCTTTTCATTAAAAATATTTGTATCAATATTTTGATGCCTATATTCTCCAAGAACATCAAAGATTTTCGATTTCATAAGAGAGTTATTAGATATTGGAAAATAAAACTCAGCCTCTTTAAGTGTTTTAGAATTATCTATATCTGACAATGAAAAAATTTGTGATGATGATATCTCAGTAATAGGTGCAACTAAGCATTGCTCTAACCATGATTTAAGCTCTTGCTTGTCCTCTTTTTCAACAACCTTATATCTATCCATCTCTTGTTGCAGCAACTGATCATCGATACATTTTGTAGCAAAATCCGTATGCTCTAAGACATTATGCATAATATTACCAATGTCAGCGCCTTTTTTTGCAGCAAATCTAAACTCTAATTTAGGCTTATTTACTAATTTCAAACTTTCATCATCTACCTCATCAATATCCTTCTCTAGGCCTGTATAAACAGTATTATTTTTAGAAATTCTAGAATACGAAAGCATTTGCCAATTATCATCCTTAGGCATATTAATTTCTGCTGCTTCAAGAGTTTTTTCTATATCTTTTTGCTTAGTCTTTTTGAGGATATATTCCTGTGAATCATTAACAGATAAAACAGAACTTTGGTTAGCATGATCATTAGTGATTGTTTGAATTTTTTCTAACCATAAATCACCCGAACTATAGCCTAAAAACTGTGCTAATGGTGAACTTTCTCCACTTCTACCATAATCAGCAGCACCAATATAACATCTATGCTCAGCTCTAGTTACAGCTACATAAAACAGTCTTTTTAGCTCATCAACAGATTCTTTCTTAACTGCCTGCTTAACATTATCATCTTCACCAATTTTATAGACTGTTTGTTTTAGGCTAGAGTCATAGTATTTGCTAAACTTCTTAGCTTGAAATGCTTTGCTACTTACATAACTTGCAAATGGTATAAATACTACCGAATATTCAAGCCCTTTTGAGCCATGTATAGTTACGATTTTGATTAGATTATCATCACTTTCTAGACGAAGTTCACCCTCTGCTTGATTACTACTATCAATCTGTTGGCGATACCACTTTATCAGCTGGCTAGGATGTTTATATTTGTTCTCAGCTATTTTTACAAGCTCCGCGATATGCAGAATATTTGTAATAGTTCTTTCTTTGTTATCACTTCTTTGAGTGTATCTACTATGTAAAAGCTTCATAATTAAGGCCATAAACCCCTGTTTAGCCCATATTTTTCTTAGCTCTTTAGCTTGGTTTATTTGCTCATCCCATTGCTCTATATTTTCATCATCTTGGTATTTGATAAACTCACTGACATGACCACCCAGTAAAGTTGTAGATAATGCTTTTTTTAGAGATGTTCTACTTTCTAGATTATGAAGACCCTCCATCACTGAGAGTATTTCTTTAGCTTCGATACTTTTATAAACATTATCTCTTTCACTTAGATATACAGATTTCAAATTTTTGGTTTTTAGTGCTTTTTGAATAGCAGTTGCTTGTTTTCCATTTTGAACTAGTATTGCGATATCTTTTTGTGAAGCATTACCTAGGTTTAGTAACCTAACTATCTCATTAGCTGTCCAGTTTGATAAAGCTCTATCTATACTAGCTTTATTATCTTCTTCATCTACCTTATAGTAAAAGTAGTTTATTGGTTTTAAATTGTCACCAAATTTTTTGGCCTTATCATCAGCTTTCAGTGATGCTTTTACAGTTTGATAATCAATACCCTCACTAAAAACACCCTCTGCAGTAACACCTGCATCTGTATAGTCAGTCATATAAAACAATCTATTATATGCTTTGATCATCTCTTTAGTTGAGCGCCAGTTAGTATCCATACTCCACTGTTGATTATCATCTTCTTTGCTTGATATGCAGCTATCTTTTGCCTTGAGATAGGTAAATATATCTCCCCCTCTAAAGCCATATATAGCCTGCTTTGGATCGCCAATCATTAGAAACAATAAGTCTTTACTGTCACTTTCAGCAGATTCCAGATCAAGTCCAGAATGACTATTGTTTATAAGTGAGTAAATAGTATCTAAAATCTCATACTGTTGAGAGTCAGTATCTTGAAACTCATCTATAAGAGCAACTGGAAATTGTTGCTGTAAGTTTTTAACTAAATCTGGTGATTGCTTAACACTTTCACATAATTTTGAAATCAAATCATTAAAGTCTAGAACACCTTTTTGCTCTTTAGCTTTTTTGAAGTCTTCTCTTATATATAGGCATGTATTTTGAACAAACACATTTGCTCTAGATTTTAAAATAGTTGACTGAAATTCCTTTAATTCTTTTACTCCTATAAATATAGGTTTTATTTTTGCACTTTTTATTTTATTGCCATTCGCAATTATAGATATATCTTGAGGAAATGGTGCTTCACCATCTAACTCTAACCAATGTAATATTTTTTGATATTCTTCTATTCGTTTACCTTCTGGCTCACCTTTACCTAAGTTAGATAAGAATTCATCAACAATATCGCTATTTGATTTAAAAATATCTAATTGATATTTTTTTTGTATATTAAACTCTTCATTACTTATAGGCTTATCTATAACTATCTCATAATCAGACTTTACAATATTAGATAAACCATCTTTACCTAAAAACTTCTCTGGAGTGTGGCAACCGTATGTTTTTAGATAGTCAAAATTAGTTTTGTTCTTATTAACATTTTTTCTGAAATAACTTTCTACAACCTTTTGTAAGATATCAGATGTATCAACTTCCATTGAGATATCCATTTCTAAGCCACTAGCAAAAGCTTGTTCACTTAGGACTTTTTTACAAAAACCATGGATAGTAAATATGGATGCTTCATCAACTTCTAGTAAGGCTCTTTTGATATGCTTGTAATCTTCGTCAGATAAAATATCTTCTGATACTTCGATATCTTTCTCTTTAGCTTCTTTAGCCTTTTTATGTTTAGTTAAAACATCTCTAATCTTAGCCTCTACTCTACCGATAATCTCTTGTGTAGCATCCTTTGTAAATGTCATCACAAGGATATCTTTCGGTAATAATCTTTTCTCGAGTAATAATCGAATATATAAAGTAGTAATATTAAAAGTCTTACCAGTACCAGCACTTGCCTCTATGATGTGACGACCACTTAGTTTTATAGTATTTGCATCTAGGTTTTTCATATATTCCTTTATAATAAATTATCATTCTACGACTTAATTGTAGCATCCTAAAATACTCCACCTAACCTCCTCTAATATAGAGGAGGAACTGCTCCTCTCTCTTATATAAGAGAGAGGTTGGGAGAGAGTTTTTAACAAGACTTTTGCACTATCTTTAATAAATCACTAAATATGGCTTCAATATCACTCAATACCTCAAGATTAGTATATCTAATTGTTCTAATACTCATTTTTTGCATATATTGCTCTCTAATTAAATCATATTCTCTACTATTATCAGTAAAATGACTGTCTCCATCAATTTCAATCACTAACTTTAGCGAAGGTATATAGAAATCAGCAATATATTCACCTATTCCATATTGACGACGCACTCATTACACCTAAAGTATCATTTCTGATATATTGCCAAAGTTTTTGTTCAGCAATAGTCATATTTTTTTCGTAAATTACGCCTTTTTTCTTTTGTAGATTCTTTATTAAAGAATTGTGCCATTTTTTTATTTTATACCAAATTTAATCAAATTATAAAATACTCCACCTAACCTCCTCTAATATAGAGGAGGAACTGCCCCTCTCTCTTGATTAAGAGAGAGGTTGGGAGAGAGTTTTTAACAACTAGTAAAGCTGTTAATTACATTTTAGCAAATTACTGTAATAAATATCCTTTTGAATCAAAAATATATTCCTCACCTAACAAGCTAACTTTATAATGCAAAATATTCCCCATAACTTGATCTGACATTTTCAAATGATTCTCAGCTATCATCTGAGATATAGTCGCTAAGTTTTCAGCTAATGATTTAAACATCAGTTCTTCTCTATCATATAGAGATATAGTTCTTTTATTTTTATGATGCATCATAATAAATAGGCTACGATTTTTTGTTTTAAAATCTGTCTCTGCGATGATATAGCCATCTCTAAACTTAGCTTTTTCTGCTAAATATTCTTTGGCTTGTGTTATTTCTTTCTCAATATCCAATCCAATTGCAGTTGTTAATTTAGATACAAAAGATTCTGCATTATTAACCAAATCATAATGCCCAGTAGCTAACCAATCTTTTATACAATCAGCTTGGTTAAACTTTTCATAAGTTTTTAGAAAACTAGACTTATTGTTATAACCTAACTTTAAAGCTAACTCTGATATATTATTTTGTGAAACTGCTGATGTGATTTTATTTGTTTTCATAGTATTATCCTGTTGATTTGTTAAATATAACCTTCGATACATTTTTTAAGGTTATGTAAATATTATACTACTTATGTGACAGCATATTGGCACTTTAATTTCTATTTTTAAATTTTAATTGATAAACTTAGGTTTATAACACTCATATAGATATATTTTCATGGCTAGTAAAAGTGACTACAACAAAACTCTAAATAGGCTAATAACTATCCTAAACTTGTTAAATACTAACAAAGCTGGCTACTTATCTAAAGAGTTAGCTGACAAGCTAGATGTATCTATCAGAACTATCCAAAGAGACCTATCTGAAAGGCTATCAATATTTCCGATATATAAATATAATAACAAATGGATGTTTATAGATAGCTACAATATCAACACTAGCCTAAGCCCAACCGATAGTATCATAGTAGCAATGCTAGATAAATTTGCCGAAGGCATTGGTGGTGAGTTTTGCCAAGTAACAAAGAGAGTTTTATCCAAGATAAAATCCCAAAGTGAAAGCAATATATACACCAAACTCAATATCGAAGATATATCTGATATGTTATCTGAAATAGCTATTATAGAAAATGCTATCAATACAAAGCAGACCATAGAATGTAAGTATAAAATCAATAACAAACATGCTAACACTACTCTACAGCCACTTAAAATAGTAAACTATGATGGTCTATGGTATGTACTGTCACTATCAGATAATATCATCAAAAAATACTACCTAAAAAATATCTCTAATATCACAGTTAGTAGTAAAAAGTTTGATGTATCTATAGACATAAATAACCAGTTAGAAAACTCTGTATCAATATGGTTTAGAAAGCCAGAACACACCTATACAGTGACACTACTTGTTAGCTCAAAAGTTATCAAATACCTAAAAAGAATACCTATATCCAACACTCAACAAATATCCAACACTCATAGCAATGGCGATGTCGAGTTAGAAGTAAAAATCAGTCATGAAATGGAAATAATACCAGTCGTCAAAAAATGGCTACCACATATAAAAATACTATCTCCTAGCTCTATGCAAGATAACCTAAATCAAGAGTTGTTGGAGTATGTGGGTGGGTGATTTTTTATACAGAAGTTCCTTAAAAGAATAATATTAGCTCAAAGAATGTTTCAAAATATCTATCATTTTATCAGTGTCAAACTGTGTTTCAAATTTTACACTTATATCACGATTATTGAAAAACCTTTCTGCATGTTTAATCTTTTGTTTTTCATCTATATACAAGTCTCTTTTAGCTTTGTTCTTTGTCTCAACAATCAAACTTAAACTCTTTTGACCTTGTTTATCTTTAACAATATATGCAAAATCTGGAGAATATGTATATCCACCTGCTACTGGTATCTTGATTGAGTTTTTAGGAATTTTTGTAAAAACAATTACTTCATCAATATTCTCTAGAATATTTTGTTCTTCTAATTCAGAATCGTAAAATATTTCTTCAAAAAAGTATTTGTCTGATGGTTTATCGCTACTAGGAGTGACACCTAAGTCCATAGCTTGTATTTTATCTAAACAATCACCAGCACTATTCGTAAATTTAGTAGGATGTACTGTGTTTGATACATTGTTATAGCCTATGTCATATTTATCAATAGCATTGTCCAATAGATACTTACCAAAACCTGCCTTGATGGTTCTAATAGTTTGGTTATTCATAAATTGTCTGATATCCATTAAGCCATTATCTTTGAACTCATTAAATATGCTATTAAGTGTTTTAATATTCACACATAGCTCTACTGCTAGTTGACTAAGAAATGTTTTATATTTCATTGTTGATATTTGCAATGAGTCAGTATCAAGCTTTATATTCTCTTGCACACTTGCAAAATTATCATCAAAAACAATTTTTCTTTCTTTAGTGACTATTTCTTGTGGTTTAAATAAGTTATAATTTTCTTGAAAGTACTGTCTTAATAAATTTTTAAAATCTCCTTCAGAATCTATCTTGTACTCTAATATGACTTTTTGGTTTATTGTTTCCCATAAATCTTTCAGCTCATCGTATTTACCTTTTCGGATAGTAGCTGCTACACTTTTATCATTTGCTTTTTTAACTTTACCAGACTTAAGAGATTCTGAGATAATTCTAGGATATAGCTGTTTTAATTTGTTATAGCCACCCTCTTTAAAATCATTATTCCTTTTTATAACATTCTCATCATCAAGTCGCTCTAGTAGATCATCTTCTGCAATATTATACAACTTGACAATTTCAGCTATCATCTCATTTGTAAGTTTAACTGGGTTATCAACAAATAATGATTGTGACTTAGTATTGATTTCATTAACTAATCTTTCTGTAAAATCTTTCTCTGTAAAATCAACATAATAATACAAATCATGCTGTTCTTCTTTAGCACGAGCCATAAACTCATTTACTGGTATTCTAAGTCCTCGACCAACTTCTTGTAGCTTTGATGTCTCACTTCCACTACTTCTTATTTTACAAATTTGGAATACATTTGGATTATCCCATCCCTCTTTTAGAGTCCATTTTGAAAATATAAATCTACGAGTATTATCAAGACTTAGCAACGCTTCTTTATCGTGCAGTATCTCGTTTATTTCTTTATCAACCTTATCATCTTTGCCTGTATTATCCTTTGAGAAATAACCACCGTGAATTTGTGATATATCATCTAATGATTTTTGCAAATAATCTCTATAAAACTGATTTGTTTCATTTTCTAATGTTTTTTTGATGTATTGTATAGCCAAAGCTTCAAATTTTTCTTTAAGAGTAGCATTGCCATTATCATCACCACGATAGCCTGATATATCATCAATAAAAAATAGTGTAAGAGGTTTGATTTTAATATCTCTTGTTAGATATTTCTTTTCTATTGCAAAATGTCTTTTTATAGCATTCTCAATCATTCTTGACTGCAAATCTTGGCTATAAGAGTAAGGGCTAATCTTATCGCCTTTTTTGAGTTCTAAGCCATTTGACAACACCACTTTTTGAGTATTTGCATTTTCAATAGTCAAATCGTGCATAGCATGATGTATCTTACTTAGACTAGCGCCTTTGATAAGTTTATATGTGCTTTTTTTACCATTCAAATCTAGTTCAAATTTCACTTCTTTTGATTCTTTTGAAGGTAGCTCAACTACTTTGACTAAAGCATGTTCTTTTTGGTTAAAATCTTCGATATGTGTAACAACACCTTTTAAAGACTGTTGATTTAATCTGCCAATAAATTCATAAATTTTGTAAAATATGAATATCGCAGATATTTATATTTTTAGTAGAAATGGATTTTTTCTTTTTAGGTTTAGAAGACTCATTGGGTA
>RQTK01002159.1:0-12643 GCA_003991915.1 Elysia chlorotica | reverse complement strand
ACTAATGCCAACCAAGAAACCATTTTATTGGTTGGTCTGTTCCTTTCTTAACTACTAATGCCAACCTAGAGACCATTTTGTTTGTTGGTCTGTTCCTTTCTTAACCACTATTTTCAACCAAGAGACCATTTTGTTGGTTGGTCATTGTTCCTTTCTTGACTACTAATGTCAACCAAGAGACCATTTTGTTGGTTGTTCTATTCCTTTTTTAACTACTAATGTCAACCAAGAGACCATTAATGTTTGGTCTATTTTCTTCTTAAGATACTAACGCCAACCAAAAGATTTTGTTGGTTGGTCTGTTTAATTTCAACCAAGAGACCATTTTGTTGGTTGGTCTGTTTCTTAGCTACTAATGTCAACCAAGAGACCATTTTGTTGGTTGGTCTGTTCCTTTCTTAACTACTAATGTCAACCAAGAGACCATTATTTGTTGGTTGGTCTGTTCCTTTCTTAACTACTAATGCCAACCAAGAGACACTTTATTGCTTGGTCTATTCTTTTCTTACCCATCACAGACAAGCAAGGCCGACTCCTCACTACAGAATCAGAGCAAGAGGCAAGATGGACTGAGCACTTCAGAGAAGTCCTGAACAGACCACCACCAACAGCCGAGGCTGACATACATTTCGCCGAGGTCGACCTTGACATCAACACTGAACCACCAGAGAAAGCAGAGATAGAGCGAGCCATCAAATCACGTCTACTAATGATGCAAGCATGTCCACGCTAACGGGACAACCTCAATGCTGAGCTATTCAAAGTGGACCCAGCCATGGCAGCTGAAATCATTAAACCACTCTTCACGAGGATATGGGGAAAAAAAGAATTGCCGAAGGACTGGACAGCAGGCATCATTGTGAAGATCCCTAAGAAAGGCACCCACAGCGACTGTAACAACTGGCGCGGAATCACCCTGCTGTCAATACCAAGCAAGATCCTGTCCAAGATCATCATCCAGAGGATCTCAGAAGCAGTCGACCAACAGCTTAGAAACGAACAGGCAGGCTTTCGTAAAGGGAGGGGATGCTGTGACCAGATCTTCACCCTTAGAAATATCATTGAACAGTGCACAGAGTGGCAACGACAGCTCTATATCAACTTTGTGGACTTTGAGAAGGCCTTCGACAGCATCCACAGAGACAGCCTATGGAGAATCCTGCGTGCATATGGAATACCGGAGAAGATTGTCCTCATCATAAAGAGCTTCTACAGCAACTTCAGGTGTAGAGTTGGCAACAGCAGCACCAGCTTCGAAGTGAAGACTGGCGTTAGGCAGGGATGCGTGATGTCAGCACTGCTTTTTAACATCACCATAGACTGGGTCATGAGACGAACAACAGAGGATAAATCAAGGGGCATCAGATGGAACCTATTTTCAACACTGGAAGATCTGGACTTTGCAGACGACTTGGCCCTGTTGTCCCACACCCACAACCACATGCAGGAGAAAACAGCACGTCTCAGCAATTTTGCACATCAAGTTTGTCTAAAGATCAACAAGAAGAAGACGGAAGTGATGATGCTTAACATCTCCAACCAATCACCAATTGAGGTCAATGGGGAAAACTTGCCAACAACGGAAGAATTCACCTACCTAGGCAGCAAAGTTAGGCATGGCGGAGGAGCGGGGACTGACATTCAGAGCCGACTCAGCAAGGCCAGAAACTCATTCAGAATGCTGAACAACGTTTGGCGGTCATCACAGTACAAAGTCAAGACCAAACTAAGGCTATATCAGAGCTGCGTGCTTTCCACCCTACTATACGGCTCTGAGTGCTGGAGGATGACCCAAAGCGACCTCAACAAACTGTCAACCTTCCATACCAAGAACCTCAGGAGAATCTTGCGAATATCCTGGCCGGAAACCATTTCCGACCAACACCTACTCGCCCGGTGCAACCAGCTGTGCATGGATACCATCATCATGCAAAGGCGATGGAGATGGCTAGGACATGTCATGCGAAAGGAACAGGGCAACATCACCCGTACAGTCCTTCACTGGACACGGGAGGGGAGAAGAAAGAGGGGGCGGCCTAAAAACACCTGGAGGCGCACAGTAGAGAGCGAGCTAAAGAACAAGAAACAAACATAGAGTTCGATGCAAAGGCTGAAACCAGAACAGACAAAAGTGGAGATAATTAGTTGCTGCCCTACATGCCAAGAGGCATAACGGGCATGAGTGAGTGAGTGAGTAAATAATTGGTCTGTTCGTTTTAAAATCATTAACGTCAAACCAAGAAACCAGTTTGTTAGTATCTTCGTTTCCAAATTACTAACAGCGGCCGCCCTATGTGGGTGCAGAACGAGGAGATCAAACCGTTTTTGTTAGTAATACTGAAACCAATAGCACTTTAATGCTATAATGTGTTTAGATGGGTGGTTTTTTTTTAATTTTAATATTAGGCCCGTGGGCTATATCTAATACACATCTGGGAGTTTTAAAGGTAATGTTACAATATGTACTGTCCTTTACAAAATATATAGTAATTAACACTTAATTATTTAAGGGCGTATTAACGCCCCAAAAAAAAATATCGGATGACGAATGCACTAAGGTAGAGGCCCGCTATTGCGGACCGGCGAATGTGGAATTGAACGCTGAACTAGTATACAGTGTAGAGGCATAAACGCATCAAGTGCGTGTAGACACCCCCCTTTGATCCCTGCCCACCACTGTCCTATACTCCAACTGGAAAGCAGTGACAAGGCAGTGGCGGCGAGCACACTAAACAAAACTGTCGGGAAAAAGTAGGTGAAACGTGGCCAAAGAAACAAAATATGTAACGTTTAAATAGACGCAGCTTAGTTCTGCAAAAGTATTGGTGAAGTAGCCGCAATTTTTCTGATATTTTTTGCCCTTTGGTGCAGCAAATGAGTTGGATGCGACTGCCGGCAACCACATGGGATTTGAAACCCATTTTTTTATTTCTTTAAATAAATTTTGATACATGGAGCTTTGGAATCCATGGATTTTTGTGATAAATTTTCTGAAACAGTAGATCCGTTTTAGTCGCAAGAGAGATTTTTCTGTTTTTCAAAATTTTTAGCTATTCCCCTGGTATAAGAAGAACGGATTCTTCTCTATGTAAACAAGGTTTTGAGTCAGAGTTTGTAGTTACGGATCGTTTGCACTGTAGCGGATATATTGTATGAAACAATGGAGAGAAGAGCGGGGGGGGGGGGGGGGGTTATTGGTAGAGGTAATCTGGAGACAATCGCAAATCACCGCAAATTTAAATAGGTTTCGACAAACGTGACAAAAATTCTAGGTTGTCTCAGTCGCATCAATTTTTTCCTGGAATATTTCCAAACACATAATAATCTGCAACGATTAGTGTAATGGTGGACTGAATCGAAACAAACTAATTTCAATGTTTTAAGAAGTTGGAGATAATATGGCAAGAGAGAGATAGAGACAGAGAGACAGAGAGAGAAATGAGACAGAAAGAGAGAGGCGGAATATAAACGGAGTAAAACCCAAGTAATTTTCGCTGGATATAATTCACAACGATAAATCATCATTTGGCCGCTAAACCCTTCATGATTGTAATTTAAAATATTCTGCTTATAACCACGTAACTGATTTAATGAATCATTTCGCGGTTAAATCAGATAAAAGCCTTATTGGTGAGATTTGGTCTCCTCGACTAAATCAATCACCGACACCATTATTAAAACAAAAGGAAATTATACATTGTGTTAAAGCATCAAATTATTATTTTTCAACAGCAGCAATATCTTTATTATAAAAAAAATCAATGACAAATTGTGAATATGAGTGAACTAATCCACAAAGTTTTATTTTCAAATTAATCGCTATCTACTTATTAAAATATCACTGGAAAAAAAATTATCATATAGGGAGAACTAGAAATTTATTTGAGACACTAAGATGGATATAAAACACTTAGCTTATGGCAACTTGAAGCTTAACGCCAGCTGTAGTATCCTTAGGCCTCATGGTTGGCTTCTTTTCAAGCATATAGACGATCATTTAAAGATTGATTAAGGGATTGAAGTCTGTCTGGAATCTAGATGGATGGAAGGAAAAAAATTAGCAGAGCGAGTGGCTTTTATCCGAAATGTGGCAGGTTTGAACCCAACCCTGGCCGATATTCCTTCTTAAACGATTTTGTAGGTATCAGTGAATTTTTTGTTATCGGATATGAACGAGCGGATATCTCGCTCTGTGGAGCCGTAGCCGAATAATATGATCTTCTTTGAACCTGAGAGAAGTTAAGTTTTGAGAGAATTTCGCTGTCAATGAATAAATAATAGTTATTGAAATGTTTATTGGGTTGGGGATGATTGCATATTCCTTTATTCAAGATTAATCCAGTACAAATGACTTACCGAAGGATAAGCTTAACAACAGAATCACACTTTTTTCTTGCCGGTCTTATATGTTGTTGAAAAAGTTTTTTTTTCTCTATACTTTATAAACTAATGTTATTTTGTTCTTACCTTATAGTTTTGGTTATAACGTAGTTTCTTGCTTATGAGTATTTCAAGTAAAGAATGAGTGTTCAAAATTAGTACGATGTTATCTAGATCAGTTTTCCTCATAAGTTTAATCATAATTATATCATATAGATAAAGGTTTTATTAGAATTTCACTTTTTGTTTAATTCGTTCAAATTCGAAGGCGCTCTAAATACAAGACGGTAGATCTAAATCAGTGACAACTTCTGCAATGCTCTTTGTCCAAATGAGTCGGGAAAGTTTCGTGGTGAACATGCTCAATGTTCAAAACGTGAACATCGTGTTTATGGTTGTGTTAGCCTGAGCTGTTTATCTACGCAACACCCCAAGGACACTGTCCAAGGAAAGGTCAATCTAGTGACTTAACTGACTTAGGCAAGTTACCTATAGTCAAGTGCCTGTCGGAAATTTGGTCTACTGTCTATTATAAATAAACTACCATATTAAACCGAGGCCTCATCAAGCCTCGAGTGAGATGTAGTCACTTCAAGAACCAATGAAAATCATTGTTGCAATTTAAACGGACGAATCATTTTTCTCTTTTTCCAAAAACATTTGGGTAAAATCTTGTCTTATCAGAAAGCAGACGTTGTTCAGCTCACTCAGCTTGTCAAAGTTGCAAACTGCAGAGAAAGAGGGTGTGTGTGTTTGAGAGAGAGAGAGAGTGAGTGAGTTTGTTTTACGGCACGTTGAGAGAGAGAGATTTGAGTTGAGTTGAGTTGGTTTGATCAGCACTATATAGGCTATATTGTGGATCCGCCCCAATACGGACGTCTGACAAATGTATGTGCTGCCACACACGGACAGGGCGGGGATACCATGACTCCTGTCTCAGCCGGGAGAGAGAGAGAGAGAGAGAGAGAGATAGAGAGAGAGAGGGAGAGACAGAGAGAGAGAACAGTCAAATAGTCAAAGAAAGGCAGAATAAAAGGAGAAAAAATATTCAGCCAAAAACATAGTAGTAATAGATTACGGGAGTGAGGGATATTAGAGGGAAAGTGAGTCAACAAAGCAAATAACAGAAAAAAAAAACACTAGGGCCCAGCAAAAATTTAGCGTCAAACAGATGGAAAAAAGAAATAATGGTTTACCACAGCATAGATCTCTTTAACGTTTTGAAGCAAATCAACGCAGAATGTTGCCCTAAATTTGAAAAAAAAATAACAGCAATTAAACATGAACAAAACGGCAATAACATCATCGACAACATCAATTCACCGCCACCATCACCACTTCCAACACTTACAACAACATCAATGACAACAACAACAACGACAATAACAACAACAGCAACAACAACAAAAACAACAACAACAATAACAGGTAGAGATGTAACGTGCATATATGGAAAGTCTCCGATTCAATCCCTGTTCGGGCCGATTTGTTCTCTAGAGAGAGAAACCGAGATGGACAGGAAAAGTCAAATCACATCTGGAGCTACACAAAGACTTGAATCCAGTTCAGTTTACATTGCCTAGAGGCCTATTTCCTCTCTAAGCAAATGCTAAGTAACAAAAATTTACTAATTAAATATTTGTATTACCTATTTCAATAGTATTTAACTATTCGGCACAGTTATTACATTTTGTGTTAATATTAAGTGCAAGGAATGGGCAGGGAAAAACGTGGGTCATAGTGTTTTAACTGCGTTAAGATATGAACACATGTATACCACAATGAACGAAAACATGCTCAGGGTATGTTTTGATTCGGTGGTCTTGGTGTATACCCAAAGAATGTACATTTTGCACCTGAAACACCTTTTCTTAACAGATTACCAAGCCATGTCGTTAGAAACCAGCACCGCCACCATTACCACCACCAACACTTACAACAACAACAGCAGCAACAGCAACATCAACAAAAAGACAACAACAACAAAATCGAACCAAAAAAAAGATTATTATAACGAAACAAATATGTCTGTATAATTTTCAATTGGAATTTATTTAAATTATGGAATTGATGAGGAAAAACAAAGTAAACACATTCATTTAGCTTCACAGACAAACATAATTAGAACTTGAAAATTCAATGGAAAGAAAACAAGGTGGATGCGCATAGACTGGTGTTCTTCTTCTACTAGATAAAAAATTACTCGCTCTCTAACCCCGTCTTTCTATCTTTGTATATTTCACTTTCTGTGTGTGCGTCTGTCTGGTTTCTTCTGTCTGTCTGTCTGCTTGTCTGTCTGTCTGTCTGTCTGTCTGTCTGTCTGTCTCTCTCTCTCTCTCTCTCTCTCTCTCTCTCTCTCTCTCTCTCTCTCTCTCTCTCTCTCTCTCTCTTTCTCTCTCTCCAACTCTACCCCCCTAGTGACTTGGACCTGTAACCTCTTAAAGTCTCATACCACCACTGAACCAGGATATGTTTCAGCGACCAACGACCTGGTCTAGTCCACTATCGTCCAAACATGACACAGCAACACTACCCTGTGCCCCTCATTTATTTTAGTTCTTCTCAGATCTCTGCAAAGGTGATTATTAGCCTCCCAACAGGTAGCGTTTGTATCGCGGTAAAAATCTGCAACGAAGCACGTAGATCAGGAAGAATAATAAATAATTTGACATTGTCATCAGGTTGCTGACTGTGAAATTTCACCGAGAAGAGAACAACATAACTTCCTTGTTGGAGGTCATAAATTCTGGCTTCTGTATACTTCTCCTTTTTTACTTCCGTTTTTCTCTTTATCTTTATCTCTTTTTATATCTTTCTGTCTGTTTGCCTCTCTCTCTCTCTCTCTCTATCTATCTTTCTCTCTCTCCCCCTGCGGTCCTGAGGTAAAACATCGGCTTCCGATGCCAAAGGTCTGGGTTCGAGCCCTGGCGATTTCGCTCTCTACTGGTTAGGTCGGTGGTAGTTTAATGTGACCGGCTGAGACAGGAGTCAGGGTATCCACGCCCTGTCTCGTGTGTGGCAGCACATACAATTGTCAAACGCAAGTCTTGGGGCCCGTATACAATATAGCCTATGCAGTGCTGCTGTTGTACGTTAAACCAACTCAATTACAACTAACTCTCTCTCTCTCTCTCTCTCTCTCTATCCCTCCCTCTCTCTCTCTCTTTCTCACTCTTTCCACCTTTTTCTTTCTCTATTTCCACTTTTCTCTTTCTCTATTTCCACCTTTCTCTTTCTCTCTTTCCACCTTTCTCTTTCTCTATTCCCACCCTTCTTTTCTCTCTCTCTCTCTCTCTCTCTCTCTCTCTCTCTCTCTCTCTCTCTCTCTCTCTCTTTCTCACTCTTTCCACCTTTCTCTCTCTCCATTCACCTTTCTCTCCATCGCCCTTTCTCTTTCTCTATCTCCCTTATTCTATCTCTCATTCTGTTCCCACTTTATCTCTCTTTGTTTGTCGTTCTCTACCTTTTTCTGTCTCTTTTAAATCTCTACACATGAATCTACCTATAACATTTATTTACCATCCATCTTTCTACATGTACATATCCATCTATCTCCAGCCCTTTACCTGTCTTAAGACATGGTGAACTGCCTAATCCTGATATAATTAACGGGTTTTCCTAATTCCTCTTGAAAATAATTAATCATGTTTTGTTAAAAGTACATTGTGGCAAAAGTTGACCCGATTAGACAACTCGATCCAAATCTGGCAGGCATAAAACAGACCCAGTAACACTGTAGTCGAATGAAGGCTAGGCATACAAGACATTCTCCATGTAATCCCTACGATGAACTAGATCTTGTCATGGCAAACAACGAAGGTGGTTAGACAGGGATTATCGTTTTAAGTCCAAAGTCATTGCTTTAAAGTGCTATGGGCTTAATATGGACTGACCCCAAGACTAACGTGTTGCCTCAGACACAGTGCGGAAAATTTGAGTTGGCTTAACATCCAACGTCAATACTATATAGGCTATATTGTGGAAGGGCCCCAGGACTGACGTCTGACAAATTGCATGCACTGCCACACACGAGACAGTGCGGGGAGACTTTGACAAATGTCTCAGTCGGTCAAATAATCACATTATGACGACACTGGCACAACCAGTAGGGTACAGAATCGACAAATATTTTTTTTTTTACTGACCGTGGGTTTCAAACCAGAGACCTCCCATTTGGGATAACAATGCTCTACCACTTGAGCCAGTTCACACTCCGAAAGTGAGTGAGAAGAAAAAGTATATGAATAATTTACTTCTTGAGGGTTATGGATTAGCCGCTTGCCGTTGTAAGGGCGCCATTGAGCCCACTCAGTTGAGCATTCGAGTAACAAAAATGAGGCTCGAATTCAATCAACCTTTGCCTTTTGTGGTGTAAAAATCGGATGCTATCCCAGGTGTATCGGATATTTAATTAGGAGGTCATGAGTTTGAACCCCATTCACAGCACATTTGTGTTCCCTCTGGTTAGGTCGGTGTTATGGTAATTATTATATATGACCAGGCGGGGGACCAAAGTCATGGTGGTTCCCCCAATCCGTCTCTGTGTGCATCTTAGAACAAACAATAAATTTTTAAACTTTAGTTCTGAGATCTGTCGATGTATAACGTCCACTCATTTACTATCTGTCGGTGAACTATATTTGAAATACTGCTTCTCAAATATCAAACAAATTATGAAATATAACAAACACCTCTTCCTCCAATATGAAATTTCACCACGAATTGGTAGACTTCCGTCACACAAAACACGTACTGACAGATACAAGGATACATTTCTCCCAACTTTAGTAACATTAAAGCGATACTCATCTTTGTTGATTATAAACTATTTTTTATATTCTAATTCAAATTATGATTAATATAATTTCGCTTTTCCAAATAAAGTATATTCGATGTCAATTTGTGTGTTTTTTGTGTGTTTGTATGAATACCTACGACGATCTAGTTTTTATACCCACCTATTATAATACATATATTTGCTCATCATATCTATTTGTAGCACACAACATTTTGTACGTAACAGATATATCAAGCATCATAATAGTATTATCGTTGACGTTTCCTCCCAATCCCTACTAGATATAGTAAAGATCTTTAAGGAGCAATCAATGACAAAACTGATATAAGAATAAACACATCTCTAGTATCAAAGTTAGGGATAGAGGTCTTATTCACGACATGTCCTCACAGTAACCGAAATAATGGGACCATGATGTCTTAGACATTATCAGGTCAAACTACGGTCTAAAATAAGGGGAATAACTGTGCAATAATGTAGGACATTTTAAGCTTCCATAATCTCCCGTGCTTAACGTTTTAAGTGGTGGGTTTTAATCACACAAAGTGTCAAATTTACCTCGGAAATTAAAGTGTTACAGCAAGTCTTTGTCTTTTATAATTGGAGAAGAAGAAATTTTTAAGAGAGAATATTGTAAACATAAAGGCTGTGTTCAATCTATCCACTATCATAACGGTTTCCAGTCGGAGAGGGGGTCGGGAGAGGTCGAGCTGGATCTTCAATCCGTATGAGTTCGGACAAGGGGTATCATCTTATCAATTTTAGGGATAAAAACAATGAAATGTATACCATGGATACTTCTATGCAGATTTTGGGAGCGGTTTATGTGTACCTTTTCTGCATGTTTCGAGTCTTAAAGCGGGTCAGGAGTATAGATCTAGTCTTCAAGGTCTGTTCAAAGTATATTATACTCCAGTCCATAGATACATTTGTGGAAATTATATGACAAGTAACCCCCCTCCCCCCTCCTTCGACCACGCCCCATCCCCACCCTCTCTACCTTTCTTACATATTTTCTTACACCCATAATGTGTTTTGCTTTTATATCTGTGTTAAAATCGTGACACACTTAATTCGTAATTTGGGCCAATGACCTTTAATACTGAATAAACAATTATTTCAATCCAATATGTTTCCACTCTAGTCGGAGAGCAAGTTTACGTCCATCCCACTTGACCCTCTCGGCCTTTCTAACATGTTTCCTTAGATCTTTAGTGTGTTTTGATTTGAAATGTACACAATATTATGTCCGTTTCAATATCATAACACTTTTTTGTAACTCGGACCAATGTACATATAATTATCTGTGTTAAAATCATAACAGGCTTTTTTTTGTAATTCTGCCCAATGTACTGTTCCCGGTTCGAGAATGGACAGGGAGAGTCTGCGCTACATCTTCTGTACGAGTTCCACTGGAACCAGTCTGCTGACGCCAATAACGCCTTGATGCCAGCTCTGAGCCACTGGAGACTATAGAATCTCTGCTTTGCATTGGTGAATAGGTATTGGTTGGTAAGTCTTTTACGTCCAGTCCTGTGGGGGCTTAATGTGCTACTTAAGATGATCTTCGCTTGTCCATGACCAGGTCTTCCCTCGCCCGTGGTGAGTAGGTATTGGTTCATAAGTCTTTAACGTCCACTATTGGAGGAGTATGATAGTTGAATGTGCTACTTGAGATTGTCTCCGCCTGTCCAAGACCTGATCTTCCATCGACCTTGGTAGGTAGGTCTTGGTTGGCTCCTTCAGACTGTTTCCGCTCTTCCACGACCCGATTTTCTTTCCCTCGGCTGTGGTGAGTACCCACGAAAAAAGAACAGACATAAGTCATATGTCACTCACCCAACCCTCTAACATGTCGTCAGCCCGAGAGTACTTTTTTAGCACAGTACCTGGTCGAATATTAGCTAGGCATCTCGTTCATTGTGCTGATACACGGCCTTATTCTTTCATTACTGAGTATAATTCAACCCTCTCTCTCTCTCTCTCTCTCTCTCTCTCTCTCTCTCTCCCTCCCTCTCCCTATCTCTCTTCAAACAAAATCAATACCCGTTAAGCCGAAAAAATCCAGCTATTTTATCGGTATGGTATTGTTCAACTCTTCACTCTCCCTAGGGTTCTCTTTGAAAGCTAAACTAGCCGATTATAATTGCGTAGCTGATTCAATACGGGCGGGAATTGAGTCAGGCAAAACTACCACGTATTTAACCTTTGGAAAACAGAAGAAAAAAAAGAAAAGAGAAGAAAGCGAAGAAAAATAACAACTGCAAATATTATTTCAAAACAAGGTTAAATTGATTTTAGGCTGCCGTTCTAAACTGAGGAAGGAAGTTAGGGAAATTGAAGGTTTAACGAATAAAATCAAATCGAAAAGATCGCCCCCATTATGTTATTTCGTCGTTTCGTTTTCTCAGACAGACAGGGTGTAATCCCGATTTCTATGGTGCTGTTTTCATTTTGTTGTTGTTTGTTGTTTTTTTAATAATAAAATTAAATTTTCAGATAATCGGAATAATTTTTACCAGCCATTGTTCTGCCCTGAAATCAATGCTCAAGATAATAACCGTGTGTTTGTTTGGTGTGTTTGTTTGTTAGAGGCTGTAAGTACAAAGTCGTCGTAGCTTACAATTTGTCGTAAGGATATTAGAATAATAAGATTTACTAATGTGTCGTAAGCTACTGCGACGTTGCACTTAAGACTAAAGGGGCACGAAAACTAGACCTTCTTTTGGACACACTTGAATATGCAAGGATTTTTGTATGCCACAAAAAGAATTGCACGGTTAGTTTCAGAGTTTAAGAGGAAAAGTCCAGACCAAGAATTTTTTTTTTCGAACATAACCAACGAAGGGACAACAAGAAACACGAGTGACATTGACTCCTCTACATAAAAACAAGAGATGGTAAGTGTTGTTGCTTAGCGTACAACGCCAGCACTATATAGGCTAATATAGACGTGCTCCAAGACTGCGACACAGAGACAGTGTGGGGATACCATGTCTCTGTGCGGTCACATTACCAGAGCGGGGCTCGAACCATGGCCCTTCTGCGTCGAAAGGCGATGTTTTACCCCAGGGCTAGCGCGTCTCCGGAGTAAGAAGATTAGAGAGAATTAGTCATGAGGGCAATGCGGGTTGAAGGTCTTTGTAGTACGAACCTTGCTGGAGAGAGAGAAAGGGAGAGATAGAACGGGAGAGATAGAGAGAGAGAGTCAGAGAGACAGACAGACAGTCAGAGACAGATGCAGACAGGCAAGAAACAGGCAGGCATTGAAAGATAGAGACAGACAGTGAGTCAGTGAGAGAGTGAGAGAAAGAGAGAGAGATGAAGGAGCAGAGAGAGAGAAAGGGAGAGAGAGAAGGATAGAGACAGACAGTCAGTCAGAGACAGATGCAAACAGGCAAGCAACAGACAGACATTGAGAGATAGAGACAGACAGACAGACAGTCATTCAGTGAGAGAGTGAGA
>RQTK01002158.1:0-11436 GCA_003991915.1 Elysia chlorotica | reverse complement strand
GGCTTGAATTTCATTCTGCACCAATCCATTAAGACATCAAGGCGCTCAAGCATTTGGTGTGTTTCATTCTCGTTTGAGCAGATTATTGTGGTATCATCCATGAATGCTTTCAAAGGGGGCATGTAACAACCACCTCCAAGATCTGCAGGGCCTGCGCTTCCCTCTGCTGCCTTCAATATGACTTCCATAGCCATGACAAACAGAATTGGGGATATTGTGCAGCCCATTGCAATGCCAATTTCCAGGCTGATCCAGTCAGTAGTGAAGTCATTAGTGGAGAACCTCATTTGGAAACCGCTGAAGTAGTCATCTAGCATCACCTGTATATCCTCAGGTACATGGTACATCCTAAGAGCTAACTGGATCATAAAATAAATAGCTCCAAAAGTGTTGCAGGTAAGAACATCAGCATAAAGTGGCAGTGCTGGAATGTTAGCTATTAATATTTATATTATCTAAAATTAAATTTAAAAAAAAACAAGCATTGTTTACAAAGTTTAAAAATGTTTTTGCGGTAAGACCCTATCATTTGCTGCTGTTGGTTCTCCACGACACTAATAAATATACACTTGATATTCCGTGATAATGTGGAGACAGAGATATTATTAGAGTCGTGGAGAACCAACAGCAGCAAATGATAGGGTCTTACCGCAAAAACATTTTTTAACTTTGTAAACAATGCTTGTTTTTTTTTTTTCAATTTAATTTTAGATAATATAAATATTAATAGCTAACATTCCAGCACTGCCACTTTATGCTGATGTTCTTACCTGCAACACTTTTGGAGCTATTTATTTTATGGGCATACAACATTGAGAAGCCTGGATCATCCTACCCGAGTTTAACAACAGGTATGTCATGACCTGGGCTGTGAGGTGAGTGACGAACATGTATGAGCTGATGCGCTCTGGCTGTCACGTAAAAAGGAAGAGTTTTTAAACTTCTCAGGCTTTTTGGCAGAAACCCAGCATATTTTGTGCAACAGAGAGAGATTAATATTAAGATAAACCAGATATTTAGGAAGCGCCGGTGGTACTTTTGGCTGGCGAGGTGGTGGCTCCTGGTTCGAGCACATGCTAGATAAGCGTCTTGGCATTGGCATCTGAGACATAATTTGAAAGAATATTTTCACAGATTCTTCAGAAAACAGCTTTCATATCCGTTTTCTACTTCTTCTTCTTCTTCTTCTTCTTCTTCTTCTTCTTCTTCTTCTTCTTCTTCTTCTTCTTCTTCTTCTTCTTCTTCTTCTTCTTCTTCTTCTTCTTCTTCTTCTTCTTTCGACACCCGGGAGTCATGACCTGGGTGTGGCCCGACCCCCTTAGAGTGTCAGGAGTTAAGGGCCGAAACACTTGCTATAAGGGGGGTTTCTTCTCTGAAGACTCTCTGTTATCTAGCTCCCCCATGAGTTTCTACACACTTGAGAGGCCTGGATCATCCTACCCGAGTTTAACAACAGGTATGTCATGACCAGGGCATGTGAGATGAGTGACGAACATGTATGAGCTGAGTCGCTCTGGCTGTCACGTAAAAAGAAAGAGTTTTTAAACTTCTCAGGCTTTTTGGCAGAAGCCCAGCATATTTTGTGCAACTGACAGAAATTAATATTAAGATAAACCAGATATTTAGGAAGCGCCGATGGTGCTTTTGACTGTCGAGGTGGTGGCTCCTGGATCGAACACATGCTAGATAAGTGTCTTGGCATTGGTTTCTTAAACATATTTTTAACTTTATTTTTATTCACTGGCTCTGTGGTGTAGAGTAGAGCTCTCGCTGTGGCATTTTAAACTGTTCGGGCAACTTGCCAGTTTATGTTGGTCAACTAACATATAAAAAATGTGCAGAAGATTCATGTTTACTGAGATTTGTTTGGAAAATACTGAGGCATTGGGCGTCCTATGGTACGTCTAGTCGTGCGTTGTATCTGTGCTTACATCATGGCTCACATCTTGGCCAGAGGCGACAAATTGTTTCTAAAGCTTTGAGCAGCTATAATATTATTATTTAAGCTATCACCGTTCCTATGGCAAAAGATAATCTCGGAAGCGAATAGTAACATACTAAGAAGATTACGAGTTACTAAATATTCCAAATACACTGCTATAGATGATAATAGATTTAGATCGCCCTAACTTGCTATTAAAGCCATACTGTCCGCGATACAAGCGATATATAAATAAATATCTAGCTGGTAGAAAGTACGAGCAGATTACAAAACTGGGGGCTGTCACTAAGAACAAATGTCTGACACATTGATAGGTACCAAGGTAGCTCAGTCGGTAAAGCCCTTATCTTCATATCAGGAGGTACATGATTCTTTGCCTGGTCAGTCGTCATTGAGCCTACCATTAAATTAGTATTAATCTTATGAAACTTCCTGAGGCAGAATCTGGTTTCCCCGTATTGTCTCTGAGGAAACAGGTACGATATTATGTCAGACATCAGTCTCGTAAACCGTCGTCGAACAGGCACATCTTGCAACTTAGAGAACTTTCAATTGTGTGTTTATTTGTTGCTTTTTTTTAGAGGGGGGCTTTTCGATCAGAGGTCACTTAAACAGAATATATATATTTACAGAATATGTTTGTTCATGTATCTCAGAGTAGCATCCCTTATTTATGAATATTATAAGCTAATAATTTTTTGTTTGTCTTTTATAACGGTCCGAACAATTCTACAATAATAAACATGTCCACAATCACCTTATAGGCCTACATAAAAATGTTTGATAAAAGCACAGGTTGTTCCTGTGTGGGGTAGGAATATAAAAAAAAAATCAGGTGTGGCCATCCTTTGGGCGATGACTAACATCAAATTTGGGGCCCGCGCCAAAAGACGGTTCGAGCACATTGACACCAGTTTAATATAACTATGTACGTGTGCGGTTTGGCGAGAACTGACAACCATTGCTTTGAACGTTTTCCAAATACGCTTTTTTTTTAATCGTTCAGGTATTATTGTTATTATTAATGTATTCTTTTTTCATGTTGAGAATATTTTAGTTGCTGAGATAAAAGTCAGAAAGCCCACAGGTAGAATATACATTGTCTGTCTTTGAATGCGATTTATCTTTTACAAAAGCACACAAAATGTAAACATTTTGTGAGACGATCATAGTTAAAGATATATTGAACTTGGAATGAAAGTGGCCACCCATGTTGGGTGCTGCACGTAAATTTCTGTGTGAATGGAAACTACAGTTTTTTGCAATCTGGATTAAATCGAATCACACAGCAGTGGAAAGGATTACGAAGAAGAGAAATAGGATGTGTCATAGGATAAGATTATGCTCTTAGATGCACATGGCTTTTATGATTCTAATCTCTCTCTCTCTCTCTCTCTCTCTCTCTCTCTCTCTCTCTCTCCCTGTCTCTGTCTCTCTCCAGTAAAGGATACCGTAAGAAATATGGGGGTGGTAAAAACTAATCAGAGATTATATTTCTTAATTTAATTTCAGACACAAAATGTTCCTACGATGTTCCTGCGATATATGAGAGAGAGAGAGAGATAGAGAGAGAGAGGAGGGGGGAGAGAGGGAGAGGGAGAGAGATAAGTAAAATGAAGTGAGAGAAAGAGAGTGAACAAAAAAAAAGAAAGAAAGAGTTATGGGGATGAACAAGGGAAAGGCAGGAGAGAGGAAAGAGGAACAGGAGAGAGAGAGAGAGAGAGAGAGAGAGAGAGAGAGAGAGAGAGAGAGAGAGAGAGAGAGAGAGAGAGAGAGAGATTGATTGATTGATTGATTGATGTTTATTGGTTCGTTGGGCTTCTCACCCTTAACAAACATGACAAAAAAATTCAATTTTACAATGTTCAAGAAAAAGATAACAAAATGGTAACATCACTTTCGATTTGCTCTCTCAGTCCATTCACCCAATTTATGAAGATTTTGAGTAAGTTTTAGTTATAAACGAGCTTTCAGTTTGATAATTTGTGCTCTTATTTTTGGAGATAGGTAATTTAGTCTAAATTTTACCACATAGACATATCAGAGAATATATAATTTATCCAAATTTACAGTTCACGTCGTACAGATAGCAATCAAATAGAAAGTACAAGCTTTTTTATGCAAGACTGGCATACACAATATGAACAATACACCTGCGACACTATTCCTAATAGGCTGAGAAATTTTACTTATATCAGAGATTTTCTTAGTTTCAAGACATGCTGTAAATATATGGCAACATTGGAATAAAGATTGCTATTTGACATTAGTACACTTAATCTACGTCTATTTCGAATGGTAAGGTATTTGGGAGGGATGAACGTGGTTCGAAGCTCCTCGTATGCTTTACAAATCATTAATATGTGGTATTCATCTTCTCTAACTGTGTTACAAACTGGACACAATTGCAGTGTGATATCTTTTGAATATTTGAATTTATGACAATTTATCTCTGAAACACCGAGTCGAAATCTTACTAAAGCATTTTTAAGTTTGATGGTAACCAATTATTCAACAAGTATGTTTCAACACAGATCATGGATTTAAATGAAGAATAGAATAACATACTTTCATTCTCTGATAATTTGGCAGACCAAGTTTGTTTAAACACGTCGCACAATCTCCTTTTAAAAACATTGCAGAAGGAAGTTTCGTTGCCAACACATTCAAATATCCAGACATGACCAAATCCATTTGAACATAGCATATGTTTTATATCAGTTACCCAAGATTTTACTTTCTTTTCATTCAATTTTTTAAGCACTGATAGGCTTGTTTGGGTATCCTAGATTCTGGCATTTTTAGAAGTCTTAACCAGTATTTTAAGCATCGAATTTTTGTATTAATTTGTAGTGGAAACCTAGCTGTCTCTCCATAGAGAGCAGTATTGGAGCAATCAGACTTCAAGATTAGGACTCTCTGTTAATATCGACAAAACCAAAATAATAGTTTTCAGAAAAGGAGGCTTCTTAAGTAAACACGAAAACTGGGTGTATGGAAACTCACCACTTGAAATCGTTAACTCATACAGATATCTGGGAGTAGAATTTACTTCAGGTTTGAGCTTCACAAGTTTAACTTCAATGCTAGTAAATAAGGCCAAGCAAACAAGTTATGAGTTGACGAAATGTTTGGGAGCTTTAACGTGTCAAGATCTAAAAATACTTTTTAAACTCTTTGATTCTAAAGTACAGCCTATTCTCTCCTATGCCAGCGAGCTTTGGGGTACTCGTGATTACACAGAAATAGAGCAAGTGCACACCACCGCAATAAAACTACAGTGTCAGAAACAAGCAATGCGTCATCGGCAAATAATAGATGGTGAATAACCTGTCTGTCAGATACAAACTGGTATACCATGCTTGCCTTTTCTGTTAATATTGTGTGACAATTCTGTGATAAATATACAGAACAGTAGTGGACTGAGAAGACATCCTTGTCTAACGCCAACAGGGCAGTCAAAATATTCTGATAGATTAAAGTTATTTCTTACTGCTGATGAAACTTGATTGTATATTCCTTTAATAGCATTTAATAATTTTCCCGTGACACCGTTTCGATTCAAAATGTTTAAAAGTGCTTTTCTATTGACAGAGTCGAAACATTTGCTGTAATCAACAAATGCGACATACAGTTTTCTGTCTTTCGCAAACTGTTTCATTATCATGGCATAGAGGGTAAATATGTGGTCAATGGTAGAGTAGTCTTTCCTAAAAGCTGCTTGTTCTTCTGGAATAATATTGAACCTTGTGACAAAGGATGTAAGTCTTTTATTAATGATACAAGTGTATAATTTAGATACTAAAGAAGTTAACGATATAGGCCTATAGTTATTGCATGTGTTTATATCACCTTTCTTATGTATAGGAACAATGATAGTTTTGGTCCAATTTGTGGGGAAATGCCCCGTGTCAAAGATTTTTTGGAAAGCTACCCTTAAGAATGATACAATGTGGTCTATACCACATTTTAACATTTCATTGAGAATTTGGTCGCCCCCCGGAGATTTGCCAGAGTTAACCCATTTTATAGCGGCCCTTACTTCGAATTCCTCTATGTCTTTGTTAAGGTCTTCAATATGTGCCCCTGCATCTAAGTATAAAGGGGTTGGGGCCTCCAAGCAGATCGGTGGCTCTTAAGTATTTGATTGAAATATGCCTTTAAAGAATGTATACCACTGATCCATTTGTATGTTATTTTGGGTATCTTTTCTATAGAATAAATGAGAGAGACAAATCGAAGAAAGAACTAACAGTTTCGGGTATATGTCAAAACGGACATTTGGACACAGAAACAATGAATTTCTTCAAGTGATATTACCTCTCATTAGTAAAAAAAAACATACAAATTAAGCCCAAAACGTTGGAACGACTTAAACTGAAAAGAGGAACCCATACATGAGACAAATGAAATACAATCGAAAAATCCAATTCAATGTGAGGAAAGGGGTAGATAGACGGATCGAGGGAGAGAAAGGCAGTGACAGATACACAAAGCTATAGGCAGAGACCGTAAGTCATGAAAAATGAAAGATTCAACATAGTTGGAACCCATATCCTAGATTGTGGCAGAAGACATGAAAATAGAACATGGAGAAGAAAAAGATTGTCATGAGGATACAACTCACTTCACACAACATACAAAAACGGACCGAGTATAGTCGGTGTAAAACAATGTTTAAAATGGAGAAGGCAGATTGTAATATGAGATTTGGAACCCAGAAGTCACAATATATTGTTTTATTGGTGCGGGGACAGATATAACATGCTGTAAAAATCACTCAATCTAAAGTATGGAGGTAATACTCGTAGCTTGAGATGTAAATTGGAAAACATGGGTCAGAATGTACGAGAGAGAGACAGAACACGACGAAAGGACTAAAAGTTTAGGGTCGCGGATCAAGACTAAAATATGTGAGTTTAGACAAATCAAAAACTTCTTGAATATCATTGTAGAAATATTTTTGAGATGTGGGCCAGAACTACATTTCTGAATATTTGAGAGCAATAAAACCAGAATGTAGAATCAGATTGTGATCAGGCAAAACGGACCTACGTGTGAGGAAAGAAACCCATTTTATATAAGAGAAAAATAAATAAGAAGATTCCATAGCTAGCAGTAGAAGGGAGAAAGAGATAGAGTGGAAGTGCTGAACCATGGAAGTTGGAACCCCCAACTAAACGCTGCAGTAGGAGACACGATAGTGTAGCTTAGGAGAGACAGGACATGGACATCGGAAAACATAACTTCCGATATATGAGCACAGTTGAAGCACACCTATATAGGTAAAATTTTGTTTACAATGGAGGAGACAAACATAACTCCCGATATATGAGCCAGGTTGAAATAAAAATATGTATAAAACTCTTTAAAATGGAGGAGACAACTTGTTATAAGGGATTTTGAACCCAAAAATCAATAGTATAACTTTTTGAATAGAAGAGACAGCTTGTAATTTTTGGATTTTCGACACAAAATCTACGATATATAAGGCGAGAAAGGATGTATTATTGACAATGGAACTCACAACCCACAATAATAAATTATGAGAAAAGTTGAAACAATGTACAGCAGTGTTTAAAATAGAATTGGCGGGCTGCGTTATTGGAATAGGAACTCACAACTCCCAAATGAAGGCGACAGACTGTAATATGGGAGTTGGAACCCATATATTCCAATATATCAGCAATTTTGCAGTACACTTATATGTAAAAATATGTTAAAAATTGAGGACACAACTTGTCATATGGGAGTTTGGACCCAACATTCACGATATATAAAAAAGACAGAAAGGACGTATTATGAACATGGGAACTCATAACTCATGATATAATATGAGGAAGGTAGAAACACAATATATGTACAACAATATTATTGGCGAACTGCATTATGGGAACATGTACCCATGATTGCATATAATATGAACAAGATTGAAGTATGATATATGCAATGGTAAAAGCATTTTTAAAATGAAGGCGACAGATTTTTTATGGGAGTCGGAACCCATAATTTTCGATATATGATCAACGTTGAAACATTATATATATATATATATATATAAAAATGGAGCAGAACCCTCGATATATGAGCAAAGTTAAAAGAATATATTTGTAAAACTATGTTTAAAATGGAGCAGACAACTTGTAATATGGGAGTTTGGACCCAAAATTCACGATATTTAAGAAAAGTTGAATTACAATATATAAGACAATGTTTAAAATGAAGATGAGAGACTGTGATATGGGGGTTGGAACCCATTACTCACGGTAAAATTATTATTGGTACAGGTGCCTTTACAATATGTAAGACAATGTTTAAAATGAAGGGGACAGACTAATATGGAAGTGGAACCATCACTCACGATAAACATATTTTTGGTACTGGTACCAGTGTGAAATGTATTTAAAGTGAAAAAAGAAATTTCTTCAATTGGTGAATTGAACACAACTTATATATTGCTCGACAGAAGTTGTATTATGTGAGCCGGAACCCACAACTGTGGACATTTGACAGTGATAGAATAAGGAGAAAGAATCATCTGATGTGTTAACATAGGAAGGACTTGAAATAAGACGTGGAACCCATATACATGAGACAGAATTAAATGCAACAGAAAAATCCAATGTATGAAAAAGACGGGAAGATAGAGGAGCAGTAGTTGTAGTTGTAGTTGCCACACACGAGACAGGGCGGGGATACCATGTCTGCTGTCTCAGTTGGTCACATTATACTGACACCGATAGAGGAGTTGAAGGAAAGAGAGACAGAAGAGAGAAGAGACCGATAACTCATGAAAAATGGTAGAGATAAAAACGTAGATGTAGAACAATATTTAGGATAGCTGATTGTGACTGAAACAGAGTTGGAACCCGATAATGTCGCAGGGGGCATGTAAATTGTAAAATCGAGAAGAAAGGTCGAAAGAACAATTATGAACAAGGTTGAGGTACTGTAGGTGTAAACAATGTTTATGATGGAGAAACCAGGCTGTAACGTTGCAGCCGAAACATAACTTTACGATTAAGAGCAAGGTAAAAGTTCAATATAATGAGACAAACTCATATGGGCTGTGGAGCCATTACTCACTATATATAAGCAAAGTTGAAGTGCAATATATTGGAAAATTATGGAGATAAACCCCACAACACACAACATATGAACAAGGTTCAAGTTTAGTCGGTGTAAAACAATTTTTGGAATGAAGAAACTGTAATATGGGATTTGGAACCCACAAGACACGATGATATTTTTTTGGCACGGGTACAGGTATGAAATGCTGTAAAAACAATGCTGTTGGAAAAAATTTATAAGAATGTACGAGAGAGACTTACATCTGATTAGTACAAAGCATATCTGAGCAAGGTGTAAGCACAACTATATGTAAAACTAGGTTTAAAATGGAGGACACACCTTGTAATGTGGGAGTTTGGACCCAAAACTGACGATATATAAGAACGATTGAATTACAAGATGTAAGACAATGTTTAAATTGAAGGTGAGAGACTGTAAGATGGGGGTTGGAACCCATCACTCACGTTAACAATTATATTGATACTGGTGCCGGTATGAAATGATGTAATCAAAAAGAAAAGTACGCAGGAAAAGGCTGAAAGTGTACTTTAGGGAAAAAATGCACGAGAAGGAATGAGAGAGATGAAAATCGAAGAAAGAACTAAGTTTCAGGTATATGGTCAAAACCAACATACGCTATCTTGGACACAGAAACAAGGAATTTCTCCAAGTGTTACCTCTGATAAGTAAAAAACGTACAAATGGGACTTCAACTAAAAAGTGGAACCCATGCATGAGACAAAATGAAAAACAATCGTTATAGTCGGTGTAAAACAATGTTTAAGATGGAGTAAGGACTGTGATATAAGAATTGGAAAGCATACAACTTTCGGTATACGAGCAACGTTAAAACAAAATATGTAAAACAGTGTTTAAAATGGAGAATACAGTATGTAATATGGGAGTTGGAACTCATGTCTCCCGATATATGAGCAAGGTTGAAGCACAATTTATATGTAAATTTAATAATTATGTTAAATTGGAGGAGACAACTTGCAATATGGGAATTTGGACCCAAATCTTACAATATATATAAGAAGGATTGGATTGCAATATATAACACAATGTTTAAAATGAAGGTTAGAGACTCTGATATGGGGGTTGGGACCCATCACTCACGGTAAAAATTATATTGATACCGGTGCCAGTGTGAAATCCTGTAATTGACGTGAAAAGGGACAAAGGAGAAAGCTTAAAGTTTCATTTTGAAAATAATGGATCAGAATGAACGAGAGGACGGAGGAAAACGCTGAAAGTGTAATTTGGAAGAAAAATTGTAAAAACCCGACACGAGCTAATTTCGACACAGAAACAATGATAAGTAAAAAACGAACAATGGGACATAAACTGAAAAGTGGAACCTATACATGAGACAAAATGGAAGTACAATAAAACAAAATTCAATCTAATATAAGGAGAGGGCTAGAAAGACAGAGTGAGGGAGAAAGACAGAGACAGATACGCAGAGCTATAGTAAGAGACTTGTGAATTTAGGATAGATGAACGTGACAAAATAAGAGTTGGAGCCCATATCCTAGACTGCGGCAGAACACATAAAAATAGAGCATGGAAAAGAAAAGGTTTTTTATGGGGATAAGCCCCACAACACACACCATTTGAAGAAGGTTCTAGTAAAAAAATGTTTAGAATGAAGGGGAGACTGTAATATGGGAAGTAGAACCCATATAATTTCCGGTATACGAGCAATGGTGAAACAAAATAATTATAATGTAAAACAATGTTTCAAATGGGTAGAGAAACTAATATGGGAGTTGTAACTCAAAACCCCCGATATATGAACAAGGTTGAAGTGCAATTATATGTACATCTATGTTTAAAATGGATGGGACAACTTGTAATAGTTATGGGAAATTGGACCCAAAACTCACGATATATAAGAAGGATTGGATTACAATATATAAGAGACTTGTTTAAAATGAAGGTGACAGACTGTAATATGGGGGTTGGGACCCATCACTCACGGTAAAAATATCGTTGGTACCCGTGCCGGTGTGAGGTGCTTTAATTAAAGTGAAAAAGGAAAGGAAAAAGTTTGAATTGTAATTTGGAATAAAAATAAATAAGAATCAATGAGAGAGAGACAGGTCTAAAAAGAACTTAACAGTTTCGGATATATGGTCAAAGCCGACATGTGCTAATTTGGACAAAGAAACATGGAATTTCTCCAATTGTTGTTACCTCTGATTGGTAAAAACTATATAAATTGTGCCTAAAACGTGGAAGGGACTTGAGCTGAAAATTGGGACCTATACATGAAACTAAATGAAATACAATCGAAAAATCCAATTTAATATGAGGAGAGAGGGAGAGGGAAAGGCAGAAACAGACAGAGTGATAGGGCCTAGGGAAATACCGATATTTATGAAAAATGAGAGATTCAAACATAGATATTGAATAGTATT
>RQTK01002157.1:2114-13911 GCA_003991915.1 Elysia chlorotica | reverse complement strand
ATACAAAACCACTTACGCAACCTCAGTGAAATTACCGCCTATTGTAAGCACAAAAACATCAAAGCCTGCATCAGGAAAAAGCCTTTGACAGAGTATTACACTCCTTCATGCACAAAGCACTACAACATCCCCACCAGTCAAGCAATGGTCAACCAAGAACTGACAGGAGAAATTTAACTAACCAGATGCAGCCTGTCTCTGCTCCTATACACCCTAGTTTTAGAGCCACTCCTGGAAAGCATTAGACAAGACCCAACGATAAGAGGAATAACTTTACCAGGAGGAACCCATGAAATAATAAAAACCTTTGCAGACGACGCTATGCTACTATCAACGAACAATATATCAATAATCAACATTATCAACAAATTTGAAGCTTTTGGAAAAAAAAGTGGAACAAACCAATTCTACGGATTGACCTTCACCAATGGATGCGAACCAACAACAAAGGAGTCCTAGAAAAAAATAATAAGGAAGTGCTTAAACATAGTGAGCGCCTTGTCCAACAAGCATACAACGATATACGGGATAGCCCTCATCATCAACGCCAAAAAGCTGCCTCAGTTGCTCTACCAACGTAACATCTTCACACCACCTAAAATTCATACGGCATTTTCTATTAAAATCCACATTTATAGCCATAGGTGTTAGCAACCTAGCCAAAGATTACAAGAAGGGGGTATTAAACTGCAAATATTAGAAACCAAGGTTAAAGCCATAAGGCTGAAGTTCATAACTGAAGCCATATCAAGCAAATAGAACAACGTCCTCTGGTGGAATACTTCTTAGGCCTCAACCTGATCAACTAAACTACAGAATACTACACGGTTTTCAGTAGACCAACCAAATGGGAGATTCAAGCCCATATAAAAAATACTGCCACAGCCAGATCGGAGACCGCCCGCCTAATGACATCCAAGTAGGACGCATTCTCGCGACGTGTGAGATTGCATGACAGGAAAGCCGGGTTCTGGACAACCGCCAACTAACTTTTCTACAACTCCTTCCCAAAGAGTTGACCCGACTTGGCTAGGGGATGTGAGACCCCCCGTAATCAAGCTTCACAGATAAATCCAGCCCAAACAAGGGACCATGGAAACACTGGATGTGCAAACATCCCTCACCCACACAACACGTAAATGCAACCACATGAATAAAGGAATGTCCAGTCAGCCATCTCAAAATCCACCAATAGAATCATGCGAGGCAAGTGAAGTTTTTGTCAAGTACGTTTGAACCTGGTCGGCACTGGAAATACTGGTTTCCATAAGAACACTGCAAGCGTGAGTTATTAACTAATGGGGGGACCATCAGCAGAACACCACATCACGTGGCCCTCTACATTACTAACGCCATACTAGAGAGCACAAACCCATAGCCTAGGGGCGTGAGGCTCACCCTGGTGCAAAGACGAGCAGACCTACACAGTGCTACATCCTGGTAGGAAACGGCATCTCCCTACACCAATAGAACAACCAATGTACAGAGGAAACTAAGGAAGTTCTACAAAGTGGTGCAACATCTAAGTGGGGAACCACATAAAATCTAGCACAAGTCAGCGTGACCTCTGTCACTAACAGCATAAACGGAGTACATGGATGTAAAACCAGCCATTAATTCCTTCCCGCCCCAATTATACTGGGTGAACAGCCTAAGGTTTCATCGATGACCAATTTCCACCTGCCTCACCCCTACCTCCAACGCGAACTGTGCAACAAAACTTAAAGAAAACCAGTGCAAAACGTATTAAAAAATGATAGGGGTACACTTTTTGACAACGAAAGTTTTAAGGGAAAAATTTTAAAAAAAGGTCAAAAAGAAAAAAAGTTATTACATGTATTGACACTATACCCTTTATCTTTTTCCCAGAAAAAAAGGCGACCGACCAAGAGCCCCTCCCCAATCAATCCAATCTCTCCACAGCCGAGCTGTATACGACGGAGACAACGATAGTTGGAGCCTTCTTTTTTTTTCTTTTTCTTTTCCCTCTCGTTCCCCTCCTTAACCACTAGGAAAATGTAAAAAACATGACCCGTATTCAACAAGTCTCACCTGTACATAGGTTATAGACTAACATCTAACTCTCCATAGGCCCACGGCCCCCCTTGTTCACTAATTAAATAAACACCTTCCCCAGTCCTATAGCATAGACTAGAACGATAACCAACTAACATGCCACTATAAAATGAGACACCTAGATAGGGCCAGTGGCAAAGGTCGGCCCAGTAGGGGCTGGGAAAGTGTGGAGTGCCTCCCTCGTGACTCTATGGAGCTGAGGGCAACCAGAACTCCCCCTCTCTACTATAACCACAACTAACACAGTATGATTATCCCGCCCCAATACGCTGATTGTCGATCAACCTCAGGGCCACTGGTTGGGGGATCGGGGGCCATGAGGCATGACCGACGAGAAGCCAAAAGACCTTAAGAATAAAAGTTATAATGGTTACTAATACTAACCACCACCACCACCACCACCACTACTACTACTACTACTACTACTACTACTACTACTACTACTACTACTACTACTACTACTACTACTACTACTACTACTACTACTACTACTGCTACTACTACTACTACTACTACTACTACTACTACTACTACTACTACTACTACTACTACTACTACTACTACTACTACTACTACTACTACTACTACCACTACCACTACCACTACTTCCACTACTACTCCTATCACTACAATAGTAGACCTATCACTTTAACAGTAGATGTCAAAGTACTAACGACAATTAACAAAATAACCAACCGGGTCCATATCACTTCCAAACAAAACAAAAAAGGCACGCGGGATAGAATAGTAGAAGAAGAAAAAAATTAATGGATTAAATGGTTGCTTACCAAAGACCAACCTATTGGTGAGGCTCAAGCTTTTAATTGTGCTCTTAATGAATACTTTTTTGTATTCTGCAGCAGTTGTTCGAATAAGTTTGTAATCTCTTAGGATTCTAAGTAAAGCAATTCAGTATTATAATTTATATTTTACTAAATTGTTAAATGTAACTTGGAAAGGATTCAGTACCAGTCCCTTATAAAAAAAAATGATGGTATCTTCATCTTTTTTCTCTAGACAGTTGATACAAAATGACAACCTACTTTCAGATTAGAACAAGTGCTTACCAATTGACAACCTACTGACGAGGCTGCAATTAGTTTTTACCAGATGATCACATATTGGTGAGGCTGGAATAAATATTTACAATTTACTTTACAACCTTGAAGCCTTTTTATGAAGATACAGAACATTTTATAATTTAGCTCTTAGTTATTAACTGAGACAGATGTCTAATATTCCTATGTATTATCAATTCATTGAATTAAAAAGTGTGTTTTCCTATTTAAGAGAATAATTAAACGATGTTTGCATAACTTTCAATCTTTTAGAATTACAAAGAAACCTTTTCAAAATATTACTGAATTATTAAATGTAACATGGAAAGGATTTAGTAAAGGTCCTGTATGAAATAATGAAGTTATGTTTATCGTTTTTTCTCTGGACTAGCCTTGAACCAGACAGTTTATATGGAAGGACAACCTACTGGCGATGCTGCAATGAGTTCTTACCAGATGAATGCATATGGGTGAGGCTGGAACAAATACTTACAAATTGACAACCTGCAAGAATATTTTAGTATAAAAAAAATCTATTTTCTAGCTCTTAGTTTTAAACTGAAACAGAGATGCCAAATATTGCTATGTATTTTCAACTCATTGCATTAAAAAAATATAGTATTCCTAGTTGAGAGCATAATTTACCGTTTTAAAAATGTACAGCTCAGTAAAAATATAAAGAGTAGAACACAAGAGGTTATAGTATGAAGCTAGCTCTGTATTACTTTATTCTGCTCACCCTCCCTTTGCCAACACCAGAAACACTGAACTGACCGTTGTGTCGGAGACGTGCGTTCCAACAGCGTGTCATCTGATTCACCAAGAGACACAACTTCAGCCCTCAGAGAACCACATGGACCAGGTAAGAGCTTATTATTACAGGTGCATACATTTTTGAAAATCCCTAGATTTGATTGACTTTAGCTTTAGAAAAGAGTTGAATGTTTTGGCTCTTAATAAACAGTTCTTTGTTATTTGCAACAGTTTTTTGATTAAGTTTAGAATCCTTTCCATTTACAAGGAGCACAATTCAGAATAATTGTTCAACAATTTCTTGGGGTGTCATAAGATGCTAGTATTTAATATGGTTAGATATTTTTGTATTGTTGAAATTAAAATGAAAAGGATTCAGTTAGTCTTCTATAAATTGATAAGTTATGTTCACCTCTTTTTTCCAGGCCAGTTTTGAGTCAAACAGTGCATACTGATTGACAACCTACTGGCGAGGCTGAAGAGATGCTTTCCTACTGACATCCGACTGGCGACGTTGAATGGAACGAGTGCTTAGGAAAGGCCAACCTGCGGGTATTTTTTTTGTAGATAAAGGTATGGTTTAATATTTGGTATGTGTTTTTCAAGTAGTTAATTTTTTTAGATGTTTTTCCTATTTCAGACCATGATGATATGTTTTTCTCTCTCCCCCTTCCCTCCCATCCCCCCCCCTCCCATCATGGTCTAACATTTTGAATTTGTTTAGCTTAAGTGTTTGCTTTGCCTATGATTCTATGATTTTGATGATACCAGAGAAAGCAGAACTGAGCATTGTGTACATCCTGTTGATTATCGAGATCATCTGTTCAACCAAGAGACCCAACTTCATCCCGCAGAGAAACAACACAGACGTAGCAGATCAGGTAAGAGCTTTTTTTTTTACAGATGCATGCATTTGTAAAAATCCATAGAATTGGTTGCCTTCCGCTTCAGAAAAGAATAATATTTTTGGCTCCTAATGAATACTTTTTTGTATTCTGCAGCAGTTTGAATAAGTTTAAATCTTTTAAAATTACAAAGAAACCTATTCAAAATATTACTGAATTAATAAATGTAACATAGAAAAGATTTAGTAAAGGTCCTTTATGAAATAATGAAGTTATGTTCATCTTTTTTTCTCTGGACCAGCCTTGAAGCAGACAGTTTATATGGAAGGACAACCTACTGGCGATACTGCAATGAATTCTTACCAGATGAATGCATATTGGTGAGGCTGGAACAAATACTTACAAATTGACAACCTGCAAGCATGCTTTAGTAAATAAAAAAACGGTGTATTTTTTAGCTCTTAGTTTGAAACTGAAACAGAGATGCCAAATATTGCTATGTATTTTCAACTCATTGCATTAAAAAAATATAGTATTCCTAGTTGAGAGCATAATTTACCGTTTTAAAAATGTACAGCTCAGTAAAAATATAAAGAGTAGAACACAAGATGTTATAGTATGAAGCTAGCTCTGTATTACTTTATTCTGCTCACCCTCCCTTTGCCAACACCAGAAACACTGAACTGACCGTTGTGTCGGAGACGTGCGTTCCAACAGCGTGTCATCTGATTCACCAAGAGACACAACTTCAGCCCTCAGAGGACCACATGGACCAGGTAAGAGCTTATTATTACAGGTGCATACATTTTTGAAAATCCCTAGATTTGATTGACTTTAGCTTTAGAAAAGAGTTGAATGTTTTGGCTCTTAATAAACAGTTCTTTGTTATTTGCGACAGTTGTTTGATTAAGTTTAAAATCCTTTCCATTTACAAGAAGCACAATTCAGAATAATTGTTCAACAATTTCTTGGGGTGTCATAAGATGCTAGTATTTAATATGGTTAGATATTTTTGTATTGTTGAAATTAACATGAAAAGGATTCAGTTAGTCTTCTATAAAATGATGAAGTTATGTTCACCTCTTTTTTCCAGGCCAGTTTTGAGTCAAACAGTGCATACTGATTGACAACCTACTGGCGAGGCTGAAGAGATGCTTTCCTACTGACATCCGACTGGCGACGTTGAATGGAACGAGTGCTTAGGAAAGGCCAACCTGCGGGTCTTTATTTTGTAGATAAAGGTATGGTTTAATATTTGGTATGTGTTTTTCAATTAGTTAATTTTTTTAGATGTTTTTCCTATTTCAGACCATGATGATATGTTTTTCTCTCTCCCCCTTCCCCCCCCCTCCCATCATGGTCTAACATTTTGAATTTGTTTAGCTTAAGTGTTTGCTTTGCCTATGATTCTATGATTTTGATGATACCAGAGAAAGCAGAACTGAGCATTGTGTACGTCCTGTTGATTATCGAGATCATCTGTTCAACCAAGAGACCCAACTTCATCCCGCAGAGAAACAACACAGACGTAGCAGATCAGGTAAGAGCTTATTTTTTTACAGATGCATGAATTTGTAAAAATCCATAGAATTGGTTGCCTTCCGCTTCAGAAAAGAATAATATTTTTGGCTCCTAATGAATACTTTTTTGTATTCTGCAGCAGTTTGAATAAGTTTAAATCTTTTAAAATTACAAAGAAACCTATTCAAAATACTTCTGAATTATTAAATGTAACATGGCTAGGATTTAGTAAAGGTCCCCTATGAAATAATGTTATGTTTATCTTTTTTTCTCTGGACTAGCCTTGAACCAGACAGTTCATAAAGATATTACATGTATTGACACTATACCCTTTATCTTTTTCCCAGAAAGAAAAGGTGACCGACCAAGAGCCCCTTCCTAATCAATCCAATCTCTCCACAGCCGAGCTGTGATACGATGGAGACAACGATAGTTGGAGCCTTCTTTTGTTTTTTCTTTTTCTTTCCCCTCTCGTTCCCCTCCTTAACCACTAGGAAAATGTAAAAAACACGACCCGTATTCAACACGTCTCACCTGTACATAGGTTATAGACTAACATCTAACTCTCCATAGGCCCACGGCCCCCCTTGTTCACTAATTAAATAAACACCTTCCCCAAACCTATAGCATAGACTAGAACGATAACCAACTAACATGCCACTATAAAATGAGACACCTAGATAGGGCCAGTGGCAAAGGTCGGCCCAGTAGGGGCTGGGAAAGTGTGGAGTGCCTCCCTCGTGACTCTATGGAGCTGAGGGCAACCAGAACTCCCCCTCTCTACCATAACCATAACTAACACACTATGATTATCCCGCCCCAATACGCTGATTGTCGATCAACCTCATGGCCACTGGTTGGGGGATCGGGGGCCACGAGGCATGACCGACGAGAAGCCAAAAGACCCCAAGAATAAAAGTTATAATGGCTACTACTACTAACACCACCACCACACCACTACTACTACTACTACTACTACTACTACTACTACTACTACTACTACTACTACTACTACTACTACTACTACTACTACTACTACTACTACTACTACTACTACTACTACTACTACTACTACTACTACTACTACTACTACTACTACTACTACTACTACTACTACTACTACTACTACTACTACTACAAATAACAAATTAACCAACCGGGTCCATATCACTTCATTTAAAAAAAAGGCACGCGGGATAGAATATTAGATTTAAAAAAATGAATGGAGTGCTTACCAAAGGTTAACCTATTGGCGGAGCTGAAACAAGTGCCTACCAATTGACAAAATGAAAGTATTTCTTTTATAGAAAAAAGATTAATTTAATATTTGATATGTATTAATAATTTAATTAAATTAAAAAAATATATTATTACTAATTAAGACCATAATGAAATGTTTTATACTGCCACCCCATTAAACCTGTACTATTATAAATATATATAGCTTAAATTGCTTTGCCTATGATTCTATGATGTTGATGACACCAGAGAAAGCTGAACTGAGGATTGTGTACGGTAGAAAACATCCTGTTGATAATCGAGATCATCTGCTTCACAAAGAGAACCATATTCATCCTGCAGAGAAACAACACAGAAGTAGCAGATCAGGTAAGAGCTTTATATATTACAGGTGCATATATTTAGAGAAAACAACTCTAGATTTTATTGCCTTCTGGTTTAGAAAAGAGTTAATTTTTTTGTTTCTTTTGAATACTTTTTTGTATTGTGCATCAGTTTGAATAAGTTTAAATTTGTTAGAATTACAAGGAAAACAACATATAATTATTCTTTACATTAAAATGAATTAGGTGGAAAACTAAACGGAAACTTGAGGTGTGTTTTTTTTAGAGACTATACACAGTGAATAAATAAAGGACTGGAGAAAGGCAGAACAAATACACGCAGTTTTGCAAGAAAATCAATGCTGAAGAAAAATTACCCATGGAAGAACCCTTTCCAATACAGAAGATGAAAACCATCATAGGGCAGCTTATAGGAATAAATCTCCGGGACCTGACGGCATCACCAACGAATTTTATATAACCTTCAAAAAAGAAATGGCAGTAAAATGAAATTCGTCACAGATTATGCAATGGAAAGAGAGAATCTACCACACATCACGCTGCTAGCCAAAAATCGACAAACTAAACAGACGTTAAAAATACAGACCAATATCACTCCTGAATTCGGACTACAAGATTATCAGTAAAGCCTTAACAGCAAGACTGCAGCCCCACATCAGTAAATATTGATACACAAAGACAAACCATGCGCAGTAAAAGGTGGGAAGATGCAAAAACACTCACGCAACCTCAGAGAAATTATTGCCTATTGTAAGCACAAAAACATCAAAGCCAGAATATTAAGCCTTCACCAGGAAAAAGCCTTTGACAGAGTATTACACTCCTTCATGCACAAAGCACTACAACATCCCCACCAGTCAAGCAATGGTCAACCAAGAACTGACAGGAGAAATTTAACTAACCAGATGCAGCCTGTCTAGGCCAAGCGTGAGTTATTAACTAATGGGGGGACCATCAGCAGAACACCACATCACGTGGCCCTCTACATTACTAACGCCATACTAGAGAGCACAAACCCATAGCCTAGGGGCGTGAGGCTCACCCTGGTGCAAAGACGAGCAGACCTACACAGTGCTACATCCTGGTAGGAAACGGCATCTCCCTACACCAATAGAACAACCAATATACAGAGGAAACTAAGGAAGTTCTACAAAGTGGTGCAACATCTAAGTGGGGAACCACATAAAATCTAGCACAAGTCAGCGTGACCTCTGTCACTAACAGCATAAACGAAGTACATGGATGTAAAACCAGCCATAAATTCCTACCCGCCCCAATTATACTGGGTGAACAGCCTAAGGTTTCAAAGAAGAACAAATTACCACCTGCCTCACCCCTACCTCCAACGCGAACTGTGCAACAAAACTTAAAGAAAACCAGCGCAAAACGTATTAAAAAAATGATAGAGGTACACTTTTTGACAACAAAAGTTTTAAGGGAAAAATTTAAAAAAAAAGGTCAAAAAGAAAAAAAAAGTTATTACATGATATTGACACTATAACCTTTATCTTTTACCCAGAAAAAAAGGAGAACAACCAAGAGCCCCTCCCAAATAAATAAAATCTCTCCACAGCCAAGCTGTAATACGAAAAAGACAACAAAAAAGAAGGAGCAAAAATTAAAATATTTAACTTTTTCTTTACCCTATCATTCCCCTCCTTAACCACTAGGAAAATATAAAAAAACAAGACCAGTATACAAAAAGTCTCAAATATAAATAGAAAAATAGACTAACAACTAACTAACCATAGACCCAAAAACCCAAATGATAACTAATAAAATAAAAAAATTCAAAAAACATATAAAATAAACTAGAAAAATAAACAAAAAACATACCAATATAAAATGAGACACATAGAAAGGGACAGTGGCAAAGGTCAGCCCAATAAGGGCTGGAAAAGTGTGGAGTGCCTCCCTCGTGACTCTATGGAGCTGAGGGCAACCAGAACTCCCCCTCTCTACCATAACCATTACTAACACACTATGATTATCCCGCCCCAATACGCTGATTGTCGATCAACCTCAGGGCCACTGGTTGGGGGATCGGTGGCCACGAGGCATGACTGACGAGAAGCCAAAAGACCCCAAGAATAAAAGTTATAATGACTACTACAACTAAAACCACCATCACCACCACTACATCTACTACTACTACTACTACTACTACTACTACTACTACTACTACTACTACTACTACTACTACTACTACTACTACTACTACTACTACTACTACTACTACTACTACTACTACTACTACCACCACCACCATCATAACCCCCACCACCACCACCACTACTACTACTACTACTACTACTACTGCTGCTGCTGCTGCTGCTGCTGCTGCTACTACTACTACTACTACTACTACTACTACTACTACTACTACTACTACTACTACTACTACTACTACTACTACTACTACTAACAAATTAACCAACCGGGTCCATATCACTTCATTAAAAAAAAAAGGCACGCGGGATAGAATATTAGACTAAAAAAAATGAATGGAGTGCTTACCAAAGGTTAACCTATTGGCGGGGCTGGAACAAGTGCCTACCAATTGACAATATGCAAGTATTTTCTTTTTTAGATAAAAGATTGGTTTAATATTTGCTATGTATTTTTTATTTCATTAATTTAAAAAGATATATCATTCCTATTTAAGACCATAATCAAATGTTTTATGCTGCCACCCCCTTTAACCTGTACTATTTTAAATATTTCTAGCTTAAGTAGTTTGCTTTGCCTATGATTCTATGATTTTGATGACACCAGAGAAAGCTGAACTGAGAATTGTGTACGGTAGAAAAAATCCTGTTGATAAACGAGATCATCTGTTCAACCAAGAGACCCAACTTTATCCCACAGAGAAACAACACAGACGTAGCTGATCAGGTAAGAGCTTATTTTTTTACAGATGCATACATTTGTAAAAATCCATAGAATTGGTTGCCTTTTGCTTTAGAAAATAGATAATTTTTTTGACTCCTAATGATTACTTTTTTGTATTTTGAAGCAGTTTGAATAAGTTTAAATCTTTTAGAATTACAAGGAAAACAGTGCATAATTTTTCTTTACATTAAAATGAATTAGGTGGAAAACTAAACGAGAACTTAATGTGTTTTTTTAGAGAATATACACAGTGAATAAACATTAGGATTTACAGCCATCCAGTCCTTCCCGCCCATATTATATAAGGTGAACAGCCTAAGGTTTCATCGACGGCCAATTTTTACCTGCCACACTCCAACCTTCAGCACAAACAGTGCAAAAAAACTAAAAGAAAACCAGTGCAAAACGCATAAAGAAAAATTATAAGGGTCCACTTTTTGACAACAATAGTTTTAGGGGAAGTCTAAAAAGTCAAAAAAGTTATTACATGTATTGACACTATACCCTTTATCTTTTTCCCAGAAAAAAAAGGCGACCGACCAAGAGCCCCTACCTAATCAATCCAATCTTTCCCCAGCAGAGCTGTGATACGACAGAGACAACAATAGTTGGAGCCTTCTTTTGTTTTTTCTTTTTCTTTCCCCTCCTTAACCACTAGGAAAATGTAAACAACATGACCCGTATTCAACAAGTCTCACATATACATAGGTTATAGACTAACATCTAACTCTCCATAGGCCCACGGCCCCCCTTGTTCACTAATTAAATAAACACCTTCCCTAAACCTATAGCATAGACTAGAACGATAACCAACTAACATGCCACTATAAAATGAGACACCTAGATAGGGCCAGTGGCAAAGGTCGGCCCATTAGGGGCTGGGAAAGTGTGGAGTGCCTCCCTTGTGACTCTATGGAGCTGAGGGCAACCAGAACTCCCCCTCTCTACCATAACCATAACTAACACACTATGATTATCCCTACCCAGTACGCCGATTGTTGATCAACCTTGGGGCCACTGGTCGGGGGACCGGGAGGCCACGAGGCATGACCGACGAGAAGCCGCATAA
>RQTK01002155.1:0-13931 GCA_003991915.1 Elysia chlorotica | reverse complement strand
CTTTTGTTTACATTATCCAACGTAGTGACAAATCAGTGAGCACAACTTGTATTTTTCTCTGTTAACGCGGGCTGCCTGTTACCTCTCAACAAATTACTAGTCATCGGTAAACCTGAGAGCTTTTGCCTTAGGCATTGTTATTTGTATACATTTTGTAACCTGAATATTTTTTTTTAAAGTTATGCAGTCATATTATTCTTAAACAATTGTTTTTATTTTTGTGCAAGATCTGTAACAGATATCAGCAATCATGGCCCTTCAATTTCTTTCTGTTATGAGTTGCCATGATGAAAGCAATGGTTGGGGTTTCTGCCCTCGTTCTGTTCTTGTTTATACTTTCTTTCTTTGTTGTACGCGGTCTGTCTGTCTGTCTCTTTCTCTCTATCTCTATCAATATCTTCCCCCCCCCCCCCCCCCCCCCTCTCTCTCTCTCTCTCTCTCTCTCTCTCTCTCTCTCTCTCTCTCTCTCTCTCTCTCTTTTTTTCTTCTCTATTTTCTGTCTTTCTGTCTTTTTCCTCGCAATACAGTCCAATCTCTATCTATTTCTTTCGAGATATTAAAAAAGATTTTGTATTCACCACCGAATCTCTCTCTCTCTCTCTCTCTCTCTCTCTCTCTCTCTCTCTCTCTCTCTCTCTCTGTTTATTTCTAGTTCATGCGCTCAATCTATATGCCGAAAAATATTTAACTCTATAATCTATAACCTCTTCGCTTTTTAATGAACGGTTTAGCTTCATCTCCTCCCCAGCACTCCCTCTCTCTATCTCTTTCTCGCCATCTATCTATATATAGATCTATCTTTCCTCCCCTCTCGTTCATTTCTCTCTCTCTCTCTCTCTCTCTCTCTCTCTCTCTCTTTCTTTCTTTATCTATCTCTCTCATTCTCTCTCTCTTAGAGTTGGACAAAGTCGTTTTTATAAACAAGTCGGGAAGTCTACTCGACGTTTTCGTCAAACTCTAAAAGTCAACTCTGGCTTTTACTTTAACCGTTCTGTCATAGTCATGCCCTTCGACATCCGGCTTCGGATAACAAACGTTGGGTTTTGGAACTAGGCTAGGTAGCTCAGGCCTAACCGAGAGTCGGCAGTCACCAACGATTGGCAAATAAGAGTCACAGAGTCGACCTTTGGTAGGAGGTCGACTAGTCAATTTTATTAACCATGTCGGTGACTTGGTCTGTTCTTATGGAGGTCTCGACTCTGTCTCGTATAGGACTTTTATTTTAATAATTAGAGGGGCTGCGATAACAACCAAACAACAAAAGGTTCCTCGCCCATCCCTCGTCCACAAAACCTGTGTAGTCTAAATAGTGCTGACGTTGGACGCTAAGCATCAAACAAACAAACAAACAAGCAAGCAAAGAAATCAGAAGTTTCACAGAAAGCCTAGCACCAGTGATTAATTACTGCTATTACTCAGTGTCGGATTTAAGACGTGGCCCGCACCCACCCCCCAGCCCCCCCCCTTCCCCCCCCCCCCGACACACACACCCTTTTCCACCCCATCAGAAGCGATCCGGTGTTTTTGGGTTTTTTGTTGTTGTTGTTGTTGTTGTTGTTGTTGTTGTTGTTGTTGTTGTTGTCGTTTTTAATTGTTCGAGGTAGACAAGGAAAACAATTTTAAATGAAAAAAAAAAGATGGTGGGGGTGAGGTAACCACCTGAGCCTTGAGAATCGAAACTGTTTAAGTCTCGTGGTTTTTTCTTCTTCTTTTTTATTGCAGTAAATTTCAAATATTGGATAAAACCCCAAGAACCAACCAAGCATTGATCAGAATTTGAGGCACTTTCCACTCACCAGTCACCAGAGGACATGTAGCTCTTAATAGGAGAGATTTAACCTTCATTGTTATAAAATATAGCTCTAAATTAAAGTTCTTATTTTCTCTTGATCCACACTAAAATTAATCGAGGTCTAAATCTATAATTTCATAAAACAGATACGAATAAGACAGGTTCTGAATACCTTGATCTAGATGCGCCACTTAATTTGGACACTGTTGCGGTATCCCCCTCTCCCTCCCTAAAAAAACAAAAAAAATAAAAAAAAAAAAAAACAAAAACAAAACAAAACAAACACGTATCATAATTAATTATTCGTGTTCATGGCGTCTTGCTTCCGAGATGGCTAAGTTTACATAGTGTTATCGTTTGTAAATGACTGCAAACGAAAGTCCTTCGAGTTCAATGTTAGATTGTCGCAGAATTATTGTTCCGACGATTATGGTTCAAACATAACGATTATAATACAATTATATTGTTTCATTCTCCCCTCATCAACATATTTGCGCACGTAATGAGCCAAAATTCAGATGCATTTAAAAATGTCTGATAAAGATATTAAAACCGCATCACAGAGACTAGTATAATTATTCACCATTTATAACGATTAAATTTTACAAAAATTTTTTTAATCAGAATCATGAGCCTCACAAAATTCCGAAACATCTTTATTTTTAAGACTCAAAAGAAATAAGACAAGAGTTACGCCGTTTTAGGCATAATATTCAACAAACAAGTCCAACACAAGTTTCCAAATGTTGAAATTGAACCCAGGGTAATACTAACATCTAGTTCTCATAGTGTCAAATAATGGTGGTGGTGATGATGATGATGGTGGTGGTGGTGGTGGTTGTGATGGTGGTTGTGGTTGTAGTGGTGATGGTGGTGGTGGTGGTGGTGCTGCTGCTGTTGTCGTTGTTGTTTTTGAAATGATAAATCATTATCCCTAGCGAGGCCATAATAATTAATTACCATGCGTTTGTGATGATATTTTTATCATTCTTTGTCTATTTTACCACAGATAAAATATAACGCTAAAAATGATACATAGGCCTACACATGCAGCGGTAGAGAAAAACACGTATGCTCTTCGACCCCCGAGTGAGTGTGTGTGTGTATGTATGAGAGAGAGAGAGAGAGAGAGAGAGAGAGAGAGAGAGAGAGAGAGAGAGAGAGAGAGAGAGAGAGAGAGACAGAAAGAAAGGGAGATAGATAGAGAAACAGACATACAAAGGAAAACACAGATAGAGCAAGAGACAGACAAATAAGATAGAGAGAGAGTTATACAGAGAGAGATGAATAGGATAGAGAAAGAGAGAGAGAGAGAGAAAGAGAGAGTCAGATAACGACAATTTTTAGTCTCTTTTCTAATTAGAAATAAATCAAAGAGTCCTACCCTTGTTTAAATTGTGGCTGATTTACAGTTTACTGTTGAGCTGAGACGATAAACCGGGGCGAAGAGACACGCTGCAATATCTTTACTGGAATAATGACATCAGGAGAAATGCCTGACTGGTCTTGAGTAAGGATCCCTATCTGGAACTATTATCAAAATTGTCGGTATGCTTAATAATTTTATGTTTTCCTTTTTTTGTGCTTGTAATTTAAACCTGGTATACATTGAAAACTCCAGCGAAGTTTTCATGCTTGAGAGACACCGGTGCATGGTGCAAGAAGGCGTGCATGTTAAAATGTTTCTTTACGCAAGGATGCAAAATGCAGGCTTCCCTAATAGTTTTTTTTGGGGGTTAATAATGAATTAATAATAAAACATTTTTTTACGACATTGCAGCACTGTTGAGAGGGGGTTCCCCTTTGAATAATACAGACATACATACGTAAGGGGGACGCGGTGGTCCAGGGGCAGAACATCGGCTTCCGACGCAAAAGGTCCCGAGTTCGAATCCTGTCTGTTGCGTTCCCTACTGGTTGGGTCGGTGTCAGTATAATGTGACCGGCTGAGACAGGAGTCATGGTATCCCCACCCTTCCTCGGGTGTGACAGCACATACTATTGTCAGACGTCCGTCTTGGGGCCCGTCCACAATATAGCCTATATAGTGCAGCTGTTGGACGTTAAACCAACCAAACCAACCAACCAACCAACCTAGCAATAATACCCTGTTAAACTTTTCTTAGTTGCCTTACCCAGTCTTGTTTATTATGACATTCCCGCACTCTAGCGAATGGAATCCCCAGTTGAATGATATATAAAAACGTTTTAATTTATCCCAAAGCGCTTTGAATTTTTTAAAATATTCTGAAAATGGAAACCGCTAAATAAATGTAATTTATTATTATATAAAAACTATTTAATTTATCCGCCCAAAAGTATTAATCTTTATCATATCAAACTCCTATCTTACATTAACAACTAAGTTCAAATAATTCAAATGCGGCTGATCCTAGAGACATTTCAAAATAATAATTATGCATTATATATTATTATGTCTTGAATGGCAAGCTCCTATCCACTTTTGTGATTTTGATATAGATAAATGTGATTTCTTTGTCATTTTAGACGTCTGAAGTATTGAGATTTGAAAAAAAAAGTTTATTTAATAAATTTGATTAAAATAAAGACAGAAAGGGAGTAAAGAATACTTTGCCAAACAGTTAGGACTAGTTGATAATTGTATACCTAACATTTCAATCTATAATAATTATTATAACCATTTTAAGTAAATCAATGTACTGTCACAACGTTGTTGAATTAAGAATTCTATGCCTCCCCTCCCCCTTTTTTTTACATGTTGCCCCACCATTTCAGTTATAGATTAAACAATGAATTTATATAATTTTGTATTTTATTTAAATAAAATGAATAACGAAAATATTTTTAAAAGCTAGATAAACATGATTCCTTTGGCTTGAACTGAATGAAAAATGGTATTTCGGGTAGCAGGCTAAACAACATGTTTTATCTTAGAACTATATTTTCCAAACTATGATAGAGATTTGGTATATTCATTTTAAGAAATAAATCTCTTATATCTTTAGCAATCATTTTTTAAATTTTACTAACCCATTGTGTATTGGTTTGTAATTTAGGAAGTCTCGTATTTACTCAACAGAATGATAATTTGTAATGCTGACATTTGAAATACAAATCGGTGCAAAGCTTATTTTCTTCTCTTTCTTTCACTGTTCTTCTTTTTTTTTAAATAACTGTTACCAGTTATTAAACCAATATCTTGTATTGAAAGATTCAGTCCAGATGGGATCTGAAAATATGTCGACGCTTACCAGCTTTAATCGAAGTATATATATATATATATGTATATATAATTGTTGTGTCCCTTGTTAATAATATTAATGTTAATACTTTGTGAATGTGAGTGACCTTCCTTTTGAATAGTCTATACAAGCAGTAGCTTCTGCTATGTCATGCCACATTAGTCCTGTACTGAAGTGTTGTTGTTGTTGTTGTTGTTGCTGTTGTTTTTTTAGTTGTTTTTGTTTTTTACCTTACGTTCCACACACTTTACTTGATTTTTCTGAAACAATAAAATCGATAGTGCATTACATTTTGGATTATTCTAAGTCACGGAGAACATGTGGCAAGTTATCCTTGTTGTTCTCTGAAAAGATAGCAGCTCCTCGCTGTTATTTGACAATCTAAGAACTAGGTGTAAGTAGCCTATATTCTGGGTTCAATTTCAACATCTGGAAACGTGTGTTGGATTGTTTGTTGATAGAGAAATATGCCTAATAAGAAGTAACTTTGGGCGCATTACTTTTGATTCTTAAAAAAAACCAAAGATGTTTCGGAACTGTGTGCGGCTCATGATTCTGATAAAGAAAGGTGTAAATCGTTGTGAACGGTGAATACCTTCTAGTCTCTGTGATGCGGTTTTAATCTCTTTATCAGACATTTTAAACGGATCTGAATTTTTGCTCATTACGTGCGCAAATATGTTTATTTGTGAGGAAAGAGGGGGGGGGGGGGGGAGAATGAAACAATGAAACAATATAATATCAAAAGTAATACGCCCAAAGTTACGCCTTTTTAGGCATATCTTCAACAAACAAGTCCAACACTTGTTTCCAGATGTTGAAATTGAACCCAGAATAATACTTACATCTAGTTCTTAGAGTGTCAAATAACCGCGAGGAGGTGCTATCTTTTCAAAGAACAGCAAGGATAACTTGCCAAATTTTTAATGTTCTCCGTGACTTAGAATAATCAAAAATGTAATGCACTATCGATTTTATTGTTTCAGAAAAATCAAGTAAAGTGTATGGAACAAAAAACAAAAACAAAACAACAACAACAACAACAACAACAACTACTACTACTACTACTACTACTACTACTACTACTACTACTACTACTACTACTACTACTACAATAACAACCAACAACAACAACAACAAACTACCTGACATAGTTATTAGAATGTCAAAACCATTCATAAGTGATAACAACCTTACTCTACACCTTTAAACTTTTTTTTACTTCACATAAATAGTTTATAGTTTCATTTAGAGAGTAAAAGAACAAACTGCTGGTTCACCCAAACGACACGTAAAACGTTTTTGTAAACAAACAATTATTATTATACATCTTTAAAAAATAAACATTAGATTTTGCATTGTCTCGTGTAGAGTAAGCTTACCACACGCCACTGTGGAGAGCGCCTCACTCCCTCAAACGGTTGGTCTATTATGATATGTTCGTTTACAACGCGTTTTACATTTTGTTCGGGTAAGCCAGCGGTCTGTTGATTTACCCTGTAAATAAAATTATAAGTTATTTAAAACTGGAGTAAAAAAAATTAAAGGTGTGAAGCAAGGTTGTTATCACTTATGAATGATTTTAATATTATAATAACTATGTCACGTAGTTGCTGTTTGTTTGTTTTTTTGTAGTTTTTAAAGTTTTTTTATATTACGGTCCAGGGACCTTACTTGCTTTTCATGTAGCAATATCATCGATAGTGGCAGTAGGCCTATATGTTTAATTATTCTTGTCCACTGAGAACATTATGTTGTAGCCTAATGCTCATAAGATACAGGTTGACAAGTTATTCTTGTTGTTCTTTGAAAAGATAATCCCTCGCTGCTATTTTGACACTATGAGAACTAAGTATTTTACTATACTGAGTGCAATTTCAACATTTTGGGAACGCGTGTTGGACTTGTTGGTTGAAGATAAGCCTGCAAGGGCCTAACTCTGGGCTTTTTCTTTTGGTTATTCTTTAAAAAGATATTTCGGAACTTTGTAAACTGGTGCGGCTCATGACTGTGATAAAGAAATTGTGTAAACCGTTTGTGAATGATGAATACAAATTTTATACTAGTCTCTGTGCTGCGGTTTTCATCTTTTTATCAAACATTTATTTTGGCACCTGAAAGCCAAACCAGTGAATATTTTAAATGCGATTTTAATATATACTTAAAAGATGTTAGGAACTGATCTATAAACGGAACAATTTACTATACTTTCTCATTACTAGAGGGGCTTATCTGTGATTCATTTGTGCCACTGGACCAAGAGGTGCTCTCCTTACCTCGGAATGTCTGAGCCTTATTATTATTATTTTTTTTAACAACACGATGATGGTGTGGACGATCCCATGCCACTTCTTTCATGTAAATTTATCGTGTCACGTTTGGAAGATACAACATTTTTCAAACCGCATTTCGGTACATCATCAATAGATGTATTCAAATCAGGTTTAGTGTGTTACATGCTTTTGTTTGTTGCGTCGATCTCTTGAAGAATGCCATTCCGAAATAAATTGTAAAGTCCATTTTCAAAATGATCCACCTGCATGTCGAAAGCTTACCATAGTGTTTAATAAGTGATTAGAAAAGTCTAATAAGAATTTTTTCGAATTTTTAGTTTAGTTTATGAATTGAAAAAAAAAATCGAGTCATTTGTGAAATCGATTTCTTCTTCTTTTTTTTTTTAATGGTGCTCTCCGCCATAAAGGCGCGCCAGTCACGTCCTCTGTGATGTTACTTCGCTCTTCTACCTAAAGAGACAAAAAGCTATTCACACATAAGACTTCACGATAGAAAGTTAGGAACTTGAAGAAAAACAGCGGTTTTGTACAAAAACAAAAAGTACAATAGTTCTGACACCTGTACAGATAGATGTAGATTCTAGATCTAGATCGCGACCAAATTGTAATTCGGATCTAGACTAAAATATAACTTACAGATATAATCTAAGTGCCAGGATAAGAAAGTGGTGATGTAAGACTAGAAATCTAAATCTAGATTCAGCAACGTCAAGTGTACCCCCTCTCCCTCCCCCGTCCCCTTTTCTCTCTCTCTCTCTCTCTCTCTCTCTCTCTCTCTCTCTCTCTCTCTTTCTCTCTCTCTCTATCTCTCCATCCTTTCTGCCTTTTGTTTCAATATACAATTATCTGCACATTTCTTTGTATTGAATGCAAAATAATAGGTTCTTAAACTTGAAGGCCTGACAGCTTGACAAACTCAATCTATAAATGAAAATATTTTAGTCTCTTCATAAATTTCAAATCGGTTATTTATCCAATTGAGACATCCTCTAATTATTCCCATCGAAATTTAGTGGGATAGATCATCTGAGAGCTCTGTCTGAGAGTTTAAAAAATAAATGTACTTTATCCCAGATATCAAACATGGAATCCACACATTTTCGTGAGTGAGTCCATGTGAAATTTAGTCACTTATAGAACAAAAACATACACACATTTTCAAAACAAAAATGAGCCAAACATCTGCAAGTTCGACCTCCACTAACAGGGGAGGTAGGGGAAGAGGAAGAGGTTGGTGGAGAGGATGGAGGGCTAGAGGTGGAAATTTCAACAGAAGAGGATCTCGAGGTAGGTTGGACAATAAATGTATAGGTATAAAGGTATAAATATATCTCACCTGATTGTGGACATGATTTGCTATACAATTAAACACAGTGATGCCAATTTTCCACTAACTTAAATGGATTTTCAGTAAAAACGAAATGTTGGCAGGATAAACTTCAGCAAAATTCTACCAAGTGGTTATGTCTGGTGGTCCAGTATGCTGTGCTGCTTTACACGAGATGTTCAGTAAAATAATGAGGATCCAGTTGGCATCACTGGAATCACCATTGGATGTTAGAACCAAATATGGAACAAAAATTAATGCTCAGAAGAAATTCGATTATAAATATAAATGGTTTTCTTTCATTATTTTTTTAAATTCAATTAAAACATTTTGTTGTTTGATGATGGGAATAAAAATACTACTTATTTTACACACTTAAATTCATTTCATACCAAGTTATAGTTTTCATAAAGTTTGAACTTGAAATTTTTAAATTTGATTTTAGGCGGAAATCATAGAGCAACTGTACCCAGTACATCAAGCTCGAATTCAATTCAAGGAGTACAAAAAACTCAACTGGTGCAAACCCACCTGCAAATTGTATCGCCATATGTTGGATGGGCGCTTTATTTGCCTGGCCAGCCATACTCAGACCATTCTCCTGTTGTTGATATGGTTCAGTCATTCGAAAAATATTTCGTTAGCTGGAACAAGCTTTATGACTGGGTAAGTTTTCAGTTTCATTGTTTCACTTAACTCTTTGAAAAAGTCGTTTATATATTTATAATAGGATATTCTGCATGAAGTCAAATTGCATGCAAAGTGAAGCTTTCGTGCAAAATCAAGTCATCAAGCTCGAATTCAATTCAAGGAGTACAAAAAACTCAACTGGTGCAAACCCACCTGCAAATTGTATCGCCATATGTTGGATGGACGCTTTATTTGCCTGGCCAGCCATACTCAGACCATTTTCCTGTTGTTGATATGGTTCAGTCATTCGAAAAATATTTTGTTAGCTGGAACAAGCTTTAATGACTGGGTAAGTTTTCAGTTTCATTGTTTCACTTAACTAATGTCCTGTTTTTTTTAATACTTTACTTCGGAGCTTATAATCTATAGCACATTCTGCATGAAGTCAAATTGCATGCAAAGTGAAGCTTTCATGCATAATCAAGGGGCAGGAAAGAAAAAGTTTTTACCTTTTAAGGATTAAACTTTTGTTTATGTAAATGCAATATTTTTTAAATCATTTTAAAAATGTTTTTAAACAGGCAGTAAGTACATTCATTGATTAAGTATGTTCTGATAGATTTAAAAAAATCAACAGGATATTGAAAATATAAAGTTGGTATTTTTTGTTTCAATTAAAATCTCATACAGTTCATATATGTTATGACAATACTAAAAATTGGGCTTGTGATGCTTGGTTATCTGAGGCAAGAGCAGTCGGTCTCTATGCTGAAAGTCGCAGGTTATCTTCACTCCTGACTTTCTTGTTCCAGACTCAAATATCTTTTTTTTTTCTTCTACTCATGAGGAGTGGTTTACTGCAGTTTAGCTCAAAAGTCATTGATTATACAAGACAATTGTTCATGAATTTTAATGTTTTAAATAGATGATTTATTATTAATGTGCACATATATTTCTCAGGATGATATTGAGCAGAAAGGTTTCTTTGTGGTTGATTACACAGAGCTGTCTTCTGACAAAAGTGAGTGTCTGCAGCTATCTTAATAGTGCTTAGGGACATACATAATACTGTCAACCGTAATGTCCAATATCTTAATATCCCTTTTTTTTTTCATTACCATCTTAACTTTGAACACACTCTTTTCCTTCATAAGTCTCCTATCATTCATGAATATATTTTTCTAAAAAATGCCTTTCAAGTTTTTACTGCGAAAGTTGTTTTTTTTTCTATGGTTACATATTTTTGGTACAATCTATTTCTCTCAGCAATTCAAGATAATATTCCAGACCTAAATGTTCAACTAAAAGACAATCCTGAGAAGGTCCTGGCCTGTGTGGGATTGGCTATGCATCAGGTCTGTTTTTTTTATGAAATAGTGTTTATTGAAGTTCTGAAGGCTATAAACACTTTTTCATGTATAAATTATGATTGTCCTAACTTAATAAACTGAAAACTATTTAATTTGTACCTATTTGTGCTCATTTTACTTTGAGGGTGTACTTTTTTCCAAACTTCAAAGGATAACCCTTTTTTGTCTCTAGCACAAATAAGGTTCAATATTCTGGTTTATTTAAAGTGTATGCAAGAACTCGGAGAAGTGAACACCTTAGTGAAACATTTAGAAGAAGAACCATACCTGCTTTTAACTGTTTTATGAATACAAGGATTTAAATGAGATAATCAAGACGAATGATAAATGACCACCACTACCATACATAGATAACCACATCCTCCTTGGTGAAATTGTGTAACTAATGCTGTAAATGTTCTATAAATTTATGCTATATCCTTTTGTGTTTCGTTCTGTTATTGTGTCTAGATTGTGTCTCACAAACATCAGCAAGACTTGATTTCTGTGTCGACTGAGTTGGGAGGGACAAAGGAGGATGTGCCTCAGTATTGTGCTCAGCAGATTTTTGCAAGGATTAAAAACTTTGGATCACCTTTGGCGTTAAAAAGTTTTAAGGCTAACTGCTTTGGTGTGTTTAAAAAAACAGAGCAAGTTTATAGGTTTAAAGAGCTTTAATTATGCGCATATATATAATTATATATTTATACATATAAACTTTACTTTTGATACACCTGCATCCAGAAAAAATTAATGACTCATATAAATGCTAAAGAATATGTACATAGAATCAATAGCTATAGTTACTATGAAATGTTAATTAGATGTTTTAAGTCATTATGGAAGCTAATATTTTTCTGTTACCGACGAAATAGATAAAACTTTATTTTTACTTTTATATTGTTGGAGTTTTATCTTTCAGGTAAATTTGTGACAATCAAAGGAACTGTGGTGCGGGTTGGAAACATAAAACCTTTGTGCACTGTGATGGCTTTTAAATGTGCTAGCTGTTCTTTGATTCAGGTAAAGTGTAGTTCATTTTCACTTAATGGGTGGAGCACTTTTCAAATAGATAAATACATGAATAATAAAAGTAGTCTGATCTAATATTGTGAGTTATGTTTGTGAATTTGTTTTTACCTAGCACAAACAATAAACATCATTTTGTTTTCTTGTATAGGCTGTCAACTTGCCAGATGGAAAGTACAGTTTACCAACCTCGGTATGATTTCTTTCTTTGTGTAACTCAGATTCATACCGAATCGTTTATTATCTTTAAAAAAGATTAAGGTCGTTTAAAGTAGTGTGAGTTTATCGTTTATAATCTTTTAAAAAGATTAAGTCGTTTAAAGTAGTGTGAGTTTACATTTGTGGCTAGTCATATAATTCGTACTCTATTTTTCATCATCTGAATGAGATTATGAAAGGCTACAAAGAGAATTTGCAATATAAGACATTGGACTTATTTTTCAAGTTAATTTATACAGCTTTAACTAAAATGTTTGGTTAAGGGGTTGGTTGTCGAAGATGAAAGGAAATCTAGATATAATTTTATACATTCTCAGTTCTTCAAAATTACCGAAATTGTATAATTCAATTCACACAAAAACGAAAACAAATGTTAATTTATTACGATGTGAAAAGTGTAAACCTTACAATGTGGAAGCTACTGTAGACTTGATTTTGATTTATGTTATTTTTTTTTTCTCCATTTACTTAAAGTGTCCTGGAGATGACTGCAGAGGCAGGACATTTTTTCCGTGTCGGAATGATGCTCAGACTCGCACAATTGATTGGCAAACTATAAGGTGAATATATATCTTAGCTTGTCTTTGAATAAAAAAACAAACAACAACAAAAAACAAAAACAAAAGACCTTACTGTTCTTACTAAATTCAATCTTTCTCTATTTCCTACTAAAATCCAGGGCACTATCCTTACACTTTTTTAGAAACAAAAAAAATATTAATTTTTTGTTTGTTTGTTTTTTAAAGTATATTATTGGTGTATTTGTTTAAATTTAACTACTTTATACCAGTAATCAAATTTCATGACATCTCTACTGATATTGTTTTCAAGGGTTCAGGAAATTATGTCTGATAGCCAGAAGGAGGCAGGACGAGTACCTCGTACCATTGATTGTGAACTCACTCGAGATTTAGGTGAGAGTATCTTCTTATTGACAAAGTCTCAATACTAAGTATTTTGGCATGTTTTGGATTCAACATCAACCAGGAATTTATCATAACAGAGATAGAGAGATTAAGGGGGAGGGGGGGGGATGATTGATTTAGGCCTACTTTTTTTTTTTTTCCAAATGAGACACTTTAATTATCATTGCTTTATAAGAAAACCAATTCTGTCAGGGAGGGGGTTCAATCTTTAAATCAGAATGAAGTTAATTATTCCTGGTGTTATTAAAGTAAATTGAAGTTAACACAGTATTTTTCAAAATCAGTTTTTAGATTCAATGAAATGAGCAATTTTGTATCACTATTACTTCATACAGTTGATGCTTGTGTGCCGGGAGATATTGTTACTGTGACTGGCATAGTCAAGGTGAACAGTGTCGATGAAGGTAAGCAGATTTCTTAAGGATCCACCTGACTAGCATGTGTCTGCCACTATAAACTTCTCTTGCAAAACTTTGCGCTTTAATTCATAGCCTCTAAAACTCATTTAACACTAACTGTGTATCTTGTTGTTCCCTGTGTATACTCATAACATGTAAAGGGACTGGTTACCAAACAATATGACATTAAGCTCTCATTATATTATTGATTAAATAAATTGCATCATGAATTTTTCCTTTGTTGCAAAACTGATTTATTTGTATACATGCATTTTTTAAACAAATTACATTAATGCATAAAATGCTCTGCTCTGGAATCTTTCAGGAAGAGGAAAAAGCAGGGATAAATGCATATTCTTGCTGTACCTCCATGGCAACAATGTAACCAATATCAAAGGGAATAAGCGCAAAGTTAAAGATGGTTCTGATAACTATGGTCTTGCCATGGACTTTTCCATGAAGGAGCTTTATGCTATACAGGAGATACAGAGCCAGCCTAACCTCTTTCATTTGCTTATCTTGTAAGTGTCTGGTCTTATTTAATACTTAATAATTCTTAATTATTTGTTTTAATATTTTCAATTTAATCCCAATCTTGGTATCTTCTCTTCCTTTTCTGCTCTCACTTTCTCTCTACTCTACAATTTTTCTGTTTCTTGTTTTTGTTTTGTTGTTGCTATTGCTTTCTTTTTATTAATGAGCAAAGCAGAGGTTCGTTAGATATATGTCGTTAGTAATTAAAG